>BQNB010110522.1:0-22539 GCA_026074375.1 Tanacetum coccineum | reverse complement strand
CGCGTAAACAATAGTTTAATTTGTTAGAGTCTCTCTTAGAGTTGCTTGTGATTACATAAGTACTCTACAACCTTAACAGGCTTGAAGATCTATCTAGGGTTGGACCTACAGATCTCATAGCTCGACCCCCCGCATCAATGGAAGACCTATTCACGCAAGCACACAATTTCATAAGGGCCGACGAAGAGAACACGGAAAATCGGTTACGAGACGAAAGATGGGGTATCGCTGAGGGCAGACATGCACAAAACCACAAAGAATCGGCAATAAATCATAAAGAAAGATATGTCGCTCGCCCCATCACAATACCTAGTAAACGTTCAAGCGTGTACAGACCCACTTTTACCCCTCTTATTAAATCTCAAGCAGAAATATATGCTACATCTGAGGGAAAATTCGTTCTACGACCATCGCCATAGATGTTTGCCCCCACTCATCGGAGGGATCGCACACGGTATTGTGTCGACCTACAGAAATAAATAGAGACATGTTTTAGAAACGGTCATCTTAGTCACCTGGCAAAAGATGCGAAGGCGCAAAATAGTCAAAATTCAACTTCCTCTAGCGCTGCAGAAAAGGGGAAGAATCAATCTGATTGGAAACAAAAGGTGGTTGCACCCAAAGCAGGAAATGAGGTTTTAATGATTGATGAAGGATGGTCTCCGCCGCACTACCAACAAAATGGGTTACGACTTAATACTGACATTTTGTTCATAAGTGATGACCTGGTGCCAGACCATTGTAGTGGTGATGATCCACTTGTCATTAAGGCTGGGATAGGAAGTAGTATCATACATCACATCTACATGGACAGGGAAGCTCTACGGAGATAATGTACGAACATTGTTTCCAACAATTGGACAATGAAACGAAGGCATCACTTTAATTACCAACATCACCGCTAGTAGGGTTTTCAGGACAAGTGTTGTGGCCACTCGGAGTTATAACTGCTCCTTTTACCTTTTCAAATTACGCTGGAAAAGGAAATAGGACAATCACTACGGATTTCATGATTGTCCGAGCCCCGTCTCCTTACAATGTGATATTGGGGCGACCAGGAATGAGGCAGTTAGGCGCAATTGCTTCCATGATACACTCGCTCATCAAGTTTCCTCTCAAATCAGGCATCGCCATTATAAGAGGAGATGTGCCTCAGAAAAATAGATGCCTCTAAATCTCTCGCAAAAGGGAGCGGGAGTGTGAAACGACAGTTGTCCTCGAGCCACCAGGGAGCGAGACAGAAAAATAAAATGTGGTAATAAACACCATGTATCCAGATCAGCCGGTAGGAATTGGCACAAGACTGCCAGCAAGAATCAAGCAAGAGCTACAGAGAATTTTGTGTGAAAATAAGGACATTTTTGCATGGTCTCCTTCTAACATGACCAGAATACCAAGGGAACTCGCAGAGCACAAGCTGAATATACACCCTCGCACCTTTCCTGTTCGACAGATGAAACGCGTACTAACTAAAGATCAGAATGAAGCGGTTACTGCAAAAGTAGCTAAACTTGTCGAAGCAAGAATACTCAAATAAGTATACTTTCCACGATGGGTGGCTAACCCAGTAATGGTACGAAAAAACAACGGAACTTGGTGCATGTGCATCGATTTCACCAACCTTAACAAAGCTTGCCCGAAAGACAGTTACCCACTACCCGAGATAGATCAGAAGATGCTTTTTGGACGTGTACAAAGGATACCATTAAATACGCATGGCTGAGGAAGACGAAGAAAAGACGGCATTCTATATGGAACAAGGGACTTTTTGTTACGAGAAAATGCCTTTTAGGCTTAAAAATGCTGGGGCAACCTACCAACGATTGGTAGACAAAGCATTCTCTAGTCAGATCTGTCAAAATATAGAAATATATGTTGATGACATGGTCATAAAAAGTAAAAATGAAGGAGGGTTGATAAATGATATCGAAGAAACCTTTCATACCTTGCGACGCATACATGAAGCTAAATCCGAAAAAATGTGTGTTCGGCGTCGAAAGCGGATAATTTCTGAGGCACATGATCACGAAACAAGGGATTGAGCCTAACCCTAAAAAGGTCAAAGCAATCACTGATATGTTGTCACCTAGGACCATACGGGAGGTGCAAAGCCTCAACGAAAAACTGGCCGCTCTCGGCCGGTTTCTAGCAAGGTCAGCAGAAAAAGCGCTTCCATTCTTCAAAACTCTAAAGGGGTGCATAGAAAAAAGAGATTTTTGATGGAGCCATGAAGCAGAATAAGCATTCCAAAAACTCAAGCTACATTCGCAGTCTCTTCCTGCCCTAACCGTGCCGATACCTGAAGAGACGTTAACACTTTATTTAGCGACATCTCACGAAACCGTCAGCTTTGTACTCATGGTGGAAAGGGAAGGTATCCAGCGACCAATCTATTTTGTTAGCAAAGCGTTACAAGGACCAGAGATGAATTACCTGATTCTAGAAAAATTATCTCTCACACTAGTACACACAACCCGACGTTTACGCTGATACTTTCAAGCTCATGCAATCTGCGTGCTTACAGACCAGCCAATCCGACAAGTATTACTCAGGCCTAAAAACTCTGGCAGACTACCTAAGTGGGCTATCAAGCTAGGAGAACATGACATTTCATACAAACCACGATCAGCGGTCAAAGGACAATTGATTGCGGATTTCCTGGCCGAATGTCCAAACAACACCCGTCACGGAGAACCTAGGAAAAAGACAACGACTGCACCCAAGACGCATAATCAAATGCCGGTTTGGACGTTATACACTGATGACACATCAGGTAACGAAGGTGCTGGAGCCGACCTTATTTTAACCGATCTGGAAAGAAATGAAATCACGTACGCTCTGCGGTTTGAATTTCCAACCTCCAATAATGAATCAAAATATGAAGTGTTAATTGCAGGTTTGGAACTTTCCATCCGACTAGAGGTCCACCATTTGTAGGTCTTCACAGATTCACTGCTAGTCAATAACCATGTCAAGGGAACATACGAAGCAAGGGAATAGTCAATGAAACGACACCTAGAAAAAGTTTGAAGCTTACAAGAAAGACTTAAGCGCTTTTCAATCACGCAAATCCCTCGCTCAAAAAATAAATGCGTTGACGCTCTCAGTAATTGGCTTCCTCCTCGTTTGCGCATCTCACTAAAAAGGTTTTGGTAAATATCATTCCATGACGAAGCACTAACATGAAAACGGTAAATACGGTCGAAGAACCAGAAACAACCTGGATGGATCCAATTATCAACTACCTAAGAGACGGACATCTTCTAGAAGATCCGATTGCCGCAAGAAAGATCAGGGTGAAAGCACCTTAGTACTTGCTAAAATAAGGCATTTTATATAGGAAAGGCTACTTGACACCTTGGATGCGATGTGTTGGCCCAAACCGAGCACAATATGTTCTATAAGAAGAACAATTCGGGTCTTGTGGGGCCCATGCTGGAGCAAGAACTATCACACAAAAAGTAGCATAACTCAGGTACTTCTGGCCCACAATGTACAATGATGCGACCAAGGTCGTCAATGCATGCGTTACCTGCCAAGAGCACGCTCCTGTAATACGGAAACCATAGTGTGACATGGTGAGTATTTCAAGTCTGTGGCCATTTTACCAGTGGGGAATTGATCTAGTCGGTCCATTTCCCGAAGCATCGGGGCGGGTTAAGTTTTTGGTTATCGCAGTCGATTATTTCACAAAATGGGTAGAAGCTGCACCACTAGCTACTATCACTAGAAATAATATTCTCAAGTTTGTCTGGAACAACAATGTTTGCCGCTTTGGAATCCTGGGTATCATAATAAGTGACAATGGCAAACAATTTGCAGAGAATCCATTCGGTGAATGGTGCAACGAGCTCAAAAATAAACAACAATTTACCTCTGTAGCACATCCACATGCAAATGGGCAAACTGAGGTAACAAACCAGACCTTATTGAAAGAACTTAAAACACGGTTAGGTAAAGCAAAAGGTCAATGGGTCGAAGAGCTACCTAACATACTTTGGGCATATCGTACAACCGCAAGGGCGGGTCATCATTGCACCCCGTTCAGTTTAGTTTACGGGTGGAAAGTAGTTTTGCCACCATAAACTAGAATTCCTACATACCGTATCCATTCATATGATGAACATAAAACTGACGAGGACCTACGGCTGAATCTAGACTTGTTGGAGGAACGAAGAGACCTGACAGCACTACGCGAAGCCAGGTACAAACAACAAATGGAACAATACTATAACTCCAAAGTTCACCACAGATACCTCAAAGTCGGGGACTTCGTACTTCGCAAAAATAAGGCAAGCCGACAGGAGGGGCAAAGAAAGCTTGACCCAAACTGGGAAGGGCCATATCAAATTCTATAGTCAAAATGTCCGGGAACGTACGTGCTCAAAAGTCTGAACGGGAAGTTGATCCCAATAACGTGGCACATTAGCAATTTGCGCAAGTTCAATTTTTAACAAGCCAGATGAAATGTAACCTCACGTGACGCCAACGTGTTTCGAAAGCGCATCGTACATAAATAATGTGTGAATTTCTACATCGATTAATAAAAGGAAAGTTTGTACATCTCGACACTTTGTTGTCTATCACACCCACGAATGGGGTACAAACATATTCTTATTAAGACTACTGTTGATAAAAATAATGCCTAAAAACATTATTAATATTTTTCACATCTTTACGTTTTGATAATCACAAAATATAAAAACGTTCAATGTAAAATTAAACGTAAACAAGTAATTAGTAGTAAATTTTCATTTCGAAAATTATATCACTTAAAGGTATGAATAAATAAATGCTTAATGCATTTTAAGATCATAGGAAATTTTTATTCAACCTCACACTTTTATAAAATGTTGTAAACATTTTTATAAACATTACAAAACATTTTCTACAATTAAAAGAAATGTTTTATATAAATTTAACATTTTGAAATTCAAATTTTCAGACTTAAAATGGCTAGAAAGTTTGATGCGTCGTTGTGTATGTGTTATTTTATGTATCAAATTTTACTATTTATTTTATACCGACTATACCTAAAAACAACACTCTAACGGGCAGTGTACCCGATCAAGATGTAGCTTCGTTGGTAAGTAGGGTGTCGATCACTAAGAGCGAGAGCGTTAATATCTTAATTTATCAGTATTTTAGTAATTAGTTTAAACCTAAGCTAATGATAAAAGGAGGGGTTCAGCCAGAGACTGACACAAGTTTAGGTATCTAAGCTAAGGTTTTAATGACAAGTAAAGCAATAAACACACACAAGAAAATTAACAAACGATAGAGACGCGGTCAAATAATAATATAAGGAAAACATATCAACTATGAATAATCTAATAAAACGCAGGTTTGTTTATTAGTGCAATGATAATCTTATCTCGAAGCGGCATATCATTCTTAAGACTTAGGCGGTACTTCATCCTAACACCTAGACACGAACAATCCTGTCATAATTAACGTGTCCACATAAAGCATCCAAAAGTCTAATTATAATCTATCATAGGGAATTAAAGCAGTGGTGATCCTGTTAATAGCCTAGCCCATCGGGACTTTACCCACTTATTGCTTGATGTTGTTTTATACACCGGTAGTCCACCACCAAAATCAATACCAATTAATTAAGAACAATACTGGTTGAACAATTATCAGGTCACTTGTCGGTCCAACTAAGCTCATAATCAAAAGGTAAGCGACAAGGTGTCATTTATGTCCTATTGGTAGGCATACAAAAACACAACATGCAGAGCTTTTCCCCGGCATTTCTAGACTTACTGGTTTATTAAGTCTCACTGGACCCAGTTAAAGACTTGGTCGCTTATGTACAATGCACATAAACAAAGTATATGGGCGGAAAACATAATTAAACATAAACGATAAATAAGACAATCGAGATAAACTAAACCAACATGAAACCTTCATAAACATGGCCGATAACTAAAGGTATCAGACCAAAGTAATTGTAAAAATACACACGGTAACTTATATTGAACGTTTTTAAATAAAGAAAACCTCAATTCGAACGCGTATTCGGTTGTGCGAACGATTACAAGAGTTTTCCTATGGATCTTGAGGCTCTTTTTGAACCCTTCTGGCTCCTCTTACGTCTAAGAATCGACTTGGTGTTTAGAGATTTTCTCCACACCTAACCTGAGTTTCAGGGTCTTGCTATTTTAGTGTATGTAAATTGTCATTATACCGTATTCAAATGACCAGTCTATTACAATGTATTGAATGGGGTTTCCCTGGTTAGAGTTAAATGTTGACCAATTGTTAACACCCCCAAAATGGGTCCATTAGCTGAATAAGGATCCGGGGCATGTTACTTCAGATAAACAGCTCAAGATATATTAATGAACGACACAAAAAGTCGTTTTATCTGATACTTGGATTAAATAAAAGAATATTACAAAAGCTTAATGGCTTTTACCTTGTTCTTTGTTTATATTACAAAGACAACATAGATTTCCAAAACATGATGCTACATAAGTCTTTATACAGTACAATCCAAAAAATATCCAATGCATCCTTGCATCTCGTGCCTTTATTGACCTCCTGATACACATTGGCTTAAAAAGTCACTAAATTGTTGGTGAATCATAGGTTTATGTATTTAAATTACTAACTGGTTCCGCAAGACTCTTCCCGTGATGTTACAACAGGTGCCAAACAATTCACAAACCAGATTATTGTTGACATAAGCTCATGTCACCGAGCTCAACCTATATTTGTATTTTAGCATTATTTTGCCGTACAGTGTTGTAACCCACAACATTCAAGTCGACTGTCATACGTTAGTTCCCAGTGATTGCTTATTCACCCAAACGGGGGGTTAATCCAAATAGATCTATTTATTCATCCGCGCTCTCATAATGCAATTAACAACTAAATTCTATGCAATTGACAGTTCATGATTAATGGGCTCAGGAAGGGTTATCGCAACTTAGGCAAGCAATAATCAATTATTTAAGACACTTGCGTCCAATATATAAAACAAGCAGGTTCTCACCCCTAAGAATAGTAAATCAGATTAAAACTGTAAAAAGTCGGGGGGGCTATGTATCACCTTGAGTACATGATAGTCATATAATAACAGATAAAAACGTTTCACGCAAGACGAGAATTGCAAACCTATTTAAATTAAGGCGTAGAAAGTACGTGTATCTTTAATTAAAACTATTGAATTTAATCTCATAGTTGTTTAACATGTTCTATCGTTCGGGGCTCATCATAAATAAAGAGGTCTTGACATGACGTAAGAGGAGTTTGGACACTTTAAATCGTAAATCCAACAATAGTCGTTACGACCCAAACATGTGGCCTATTTATGATTCATCCCTAGTTTTAATTCGCCTTTGATAACCACTCATTATTCTATATAGGCATAATCACCGGAATAATCGTTTTAGTAAAATAATATTTATTAAAGAAAAAAGTTGAAAACGTTTATAAATCATACTTTTGGTTAAAATGACATAATTTGGTCGTTTTAAGCCGTTGTTGCTTTGCGTTTCTTACTTACGTTCCACGTCTTCGTAGTAAGACGAAGCGATCAAAATATTACATTTCAACGGTTTTTTATAATTCTGCCCTTATGATTAGTAAAATTACCTGTTCACAACAGCTCATTTGTCGGTTTTAGGGTTGTAATTAGCGTAAACTTGTAATCGTAAATACTTTTCGTTTTAACTTCCGTTTTAGTGATTCCTTCGAGTACGTTTGTGTTTTAAAAGAGGTATTATATTTTATAAAGTTACTCCCACTGATGATTGAGTACTTTTTAATGTTCATAGTTATAAAATTATTTTATAAACTTTGAAAATTATCGAATACGTCGTAGGTTTATGCGTTATAGTTCCGTTTTTAGCTGATTCTTGCGTGTACGATCTCGTAATCAAAGTTATATTATCATTTTAGGTGTTTTAAACTCAAAACCTACTGCCATGAATAGTAAACCTTTTATAAAATTAGTTTTATAAAAGTTATTTATTAGTACGTAAAAATCGTTTTTAATGTTATCTTTTTCGTTATTTATAGAATCGGTTTTTTTTCGAGTTCTTTCGTAGAATCGTCATGAGGTCGTATTTATTAGATATAGTCAAACTTTCTGTATGAAATTCGGTTTTTAGACAGCACCTAAGTATTCATATGTATTTTCTTTATAAAAACACTTGTTTTATGTATTAATTAATTTAGTAGTTTACTATAATAACTCTTATAACCTATTTTACATATGTGGGGGTACTTATAATAATATCCACTATCATCCCTAAGTCTTGTAAATTCATTGTACAAGTTCACCTTTTTATCTTTCATTGTTTTCATTGTATTTACATTAGATAACTTTAAAACGTCCTATTTAGCTCTTAAACATGTTTTTATTAATCCATAAGTTAACATTCTTTATAGATATATTTTTCCATGATATTTTTATATATAGGACATGAGAATAAGTGTATAAATTGATAAACTCAAATAAAAACCCATTTTACACATTTAAAAGTCATTAGTGGTGATTATGGCTATATTTAACATGTAACACATAAAATCGTAAGAAATAAAAGTATAAAGGAATTAAGAAAACCTTAGTAATGATGTAAGAGATGATAAATAAGTTCTAAACCGTGTTAGATTCAAAACCAAGACTTTCAAGGCTTATAACCTAGATTAGTTTCACAAATACCTAATCTTTATTTTTCTTCTTTTTACTTGCAAATGTGTACCAATTGCTTGCCAATACACCTTTAGAATACCTTAATGTTTGTTTGTGTAAAGGGTTGTATTATCTTACAAAATCAAAGTATGGATTTTGTCTTGGTGGCCATAAGTGATGCAGTGGGTTTTTAGTGTATTAAAGGGAGGAAGTAAATGAATTTTTGCATGTACAGGATTTAAGATTTAAAGCTTTTCTTATGCATGCATGGGGTTTTTATAGTAAAAATATTCTCCCTAACTAACCATGGTTACTTTCTAACCCAAGGTTAAAGTTAACATGCCAAAGTGATAAAGGTGTAAGAGAAAACTTTATTTAAATATCTAGATATTAAGAAAAAGTTTGAAAAAAGTCTTGGTCTAATCTTATAAATTTTGGCATATATATATATATATAAGATGTAATTTTTGATTAATTTGAGTATTGGGTAATAAATCGTGGGTATTGTTTAGCCCGTAGTTATGTTTTTGAACTTCAAGGGTATGCCTAAACGCATTTTATTATGAAACGTAAGCATTTTACGTAGCCGCTAAAATAAGATGACAAAGTCATGAATTATCCTAGGAATTATTCATATAACACTTGCTTGATGCAAACTTTTATCGTTTATATGGCCCTTTACTTGTATGATCATTTTTAGTTTACGCGATTTAACTTAACGTTTACGGTTTAAGAGCAAACGCGTAAAACCCTAAAAATAAATTGTGAATTATATAATGTCATACAATGACCTAAAATACGAGGTGTTATAGTCTCCCCCCGTTAAATGAGCCTTGTCCTCAAGGCTTAAGACGCAGCACTTGACGATGGCCCGGCCTTTGAGAACAGTTTTAATTTTCGATGGGTATTATTTTCCGTAATTGATCTTACGTTCCCATGTAAACTCAGACCTCTCTTGGAGATTCCATCGGAACCTGACTAATGGGTTACGGTTCGGCTTCACCGTTTTACTTCACTATCTCTGATCTCTATTGGTTCCTAGACTTACTGAAGCTTGTCATCAAAATGAAGTATCTAACGGGAGACGGCTAAGGGTTCGTCGGCATTACACTTCTTTAAGTTGGACACGTGAATTGTTATTATGTAACTCTGCTTAGCCCTCAGGAAGCTCGGAGCTTGTATGCAAACGTTCTTCCAACCCTTTTATTACCTTGAAAGGTCCAAACAAAACCTGGGATTTAATTTCCTCGTTTGCCAAAACGTACAACCCTTTCCAAGGCGAAAACCTTGAGATCACTTTATCTCCAACCTCAAACTCCATCGGCTTACGCTTTAAATCAGGCGTAGCTCTTTTGCAATCACGAGCGGCCTTGCATCCTCTGACTTAACTTGAATGATTTCTCTGTCAGTTCTCTTATATATCTCTGGGGACCGGTGAGTTGAACTCTCTCCAACCTCAGCCCAACAATCAGGTGAGAACGAAAGTTCTACAGTAAAGTGCTCTAAGGGTTGCAGGCCTTAATGGCTAGCATGATAATGTGATTGTATGAAAACTCCGACCAATGGCATATGTTTAAACCAAACCATTTCCAAAGTCGATCACACAAGCTCCTAAGCTTATCTTAGGAGAGTTTGAAATGGTCCTCTCGCTTTGTCCGTCAGTTTGCGGGTGTTATGCCGTATCATTATCTAAACTTATACCACACAAAGCTTTCTGAAGTGACCTCCAGAAATTTGTTGCGAAACTAGGGTAACGATCACAAATAATCTGAGTAGGTATTCACATGCCTTGTTCCGACTTCCTCAGGTACATTTCTCCGCTAGTTTCCTCCAGAGGGTCAGTTTCTTTCATGGGTATAAAGATTGCGGACTTTTAAGACGTCAACGATTACCAAAATGGTGTAATACCCTTGTGTAGGACTTAGGAAGCCTTTTGTGACACAAATCCATGTGTATATTGGTCCACTTCCATTGAGGTATCTCGGGTGTGTACCAACAAACCCGATGTCTCTGATGTTCAGCCTTGAACTTAGACACAGGTCATAGCACACTTGCTAACCATTGGTGGCGATGTCAGCTTTTATTTGGCCACCAATATAGCTTCTTTACATCTTGATTACAATTTTCACGAAAAACCTGGATGGATTAGAATTTTCGATTTGTGGGGACTCGTGCATGATCACCAGTCCGCAAATCGCCATAACAAGGTAACCACTCCTGCCTTTAGGCATAGGGTTCCATCCGTACAAACTTGGTTCCAACTTTTCCGTTCTATTGCCTCTGGTTATTTAGCATTTTCAATTAGAATACCTCTAACATCATATTCTTGATGTTTTCTGGTTTTCCGTGTTGTGCTTCAGTATGAGCATTCAAGATTTGTTTAGAAAGATCCCATATACAGATAGTCATGCTATGCTCGAACTCTTACCGGTGGTTCACTTCTTTTCCTGCTCAAAGCATCAGCAACGTCATTGGCCTTCCATGGGTGATAACGGAATTTTTTTACAAAAAAAATCGTAACTCTATTCACTAAGAATCTCTACCATCGCGATGTCTCACTGTTCAATTCTTTTCTGATTAAGAATATGATGTAAACTTTATGATCAGTGAACTCCGTACACTTGGTAACATACAGATAGTGCCTCCAAATCTTCAGAGCGAACAACTACTCTCCAAGTTCTAGATCATAGAGTAGTATAGCTTTTCTCTCATGGATCTTTAATGGCGGGTGATGCATAGGAAATAAATTTTCACTTTGCCTCAACCAGCGGCCCCCAAACCCTTCTTCGAAGCATTGCAGTATACGATAAAAATATTCACTTCCTTAGGGTAAAGCCAGAATTGGTGCCTACACAACTTTGCTTCAATAACTGGGAACGCTGCTTTTGTTTGTCACCCACTCAAACTTGACCTTCTTTTGATGTGAGCTGGTCATTGGTTTGGGATGATCTTTGAAACCCTTCAATGATCGTCGATACATACCAAGAAAGACCTTAAAAAATGACGAATCTTCCGTTTGGAGTCTTAGGAGATGCCCAATCTTTAAAGGA
This sequence comes from Tanacetum coccineum, assembly GCA_026074375.1. NCBI lineage: Eukaryota > Viridiplantae > Streptophyta > Magnoliopsida > Asterales > Asteraceae > Tanacetum > Tanacetum coccineum. Next base: position 10,842 of record BQNB010110522.1, on the reverse strand, counting down.
TTCGATCTTGGCTGGATTCTACGTGGAATGCTCTTTATTATCAATCTCGTGACCGAGGAACTGTTACTATGGGTGCCAAAATTCACATTTGGAAAATTTTGCATACAACTCCTTTTCTTCAACAACTCCAATATTATCTTCAGATGCTCTTCGTTCTATTTCCTTATTCTAAGAATTAATCAAAATATCGTCATAAAGACAATTACGAATTTGTCCAGATAAGTTTGCACACTCGGTTCAATGAGGTCCATTAAAAAATAAACACAGCAGGTGCGTTGGTTAAACCCAAACGGCATAACTTGGAATTCATAATGTCCATATCGAGTTCTGAAGGCAGTCTTCGAGATGTCTTCCTCTCGAACCCTCAATTGGTGATAACCTGACCTTAGGTCGATCTTTGAGTAGACACTCGACCCTTGAAGTTGATCGAATAAGTCATCAATTCTCGGTAGCGGATAACGGTTCTTCACCGTTAGTTTGTTTAACTCCCGATAATCTATGCACATCCGTAATGATCCATCTTTCTTCTTGACGAATAGAACTGGAGTCACCATGTGACGAACTAGGTCTTATACAGCCTATATCGGAAAGCTCTTATAGTTGATCCGCCAATTCTTTCATTTCTGATGGGGTCAATCGATAAGGTGCCCGTACTACAGGTACAGCACCAGTTCTAGATCGATGTGAAATTCCACTTGTTGGTAGGGGGCCCCCTCCATAAGTGAAATATAAGGAAACTTCCTGGCAAGTCCCTCGGGGGAATACTTTGAAAATTTTTGACGATCGGTACATCTTGCAGTTGCTTCTTCTTCGACTTGTCTCCAGTCTCCTTGATGGTAATATGTGCCAAAAAGACGTGACATCCTTGCAGCAGATACTTCTGGGCCTTGGTGCACGAGATGATGTTTAATCGAGTCCCGCGTTTATTTCTACTTCCGTCTCCATGAAAAATTAAGATTTCGCTCCCAAAAGGAATACGAACGATCTTCTTAGTCACATTCAATAACGGCCCTTGTATTTTGTCAATCAGTCCTTGCCAATTATGTCGTCATAAGTACCATTTCTACAGGCATTAGTCGACGTGAAACGGAATGGTTCAGAAAATTTAAAGTGGCAACCAAGTAGTCACCGTATTTACCCAAATTATTCTACATCAGTAATTCAAACGTTATAAACCATGATCTAAAGTAGTGGGGGCGTATATTAATCAAGGTACTAAATTGGTTAGACACGAAACTTCTATCTGCACAAGTATCAAATAAAAATAAGGAAATAAATTTGAAGCACAACGGTTGTTTGTTTAGAGTATCGTTACCCGTCACAACGTTGTTTTGTCTGGGTTTTGCCTTTGCAACTCCCACTGCATAACCCTGGTACACCCGTTTACCATTTCCTGGATTATTGTTCTTCCACTAGGGGCACGTTGTTCCTGAAGTGCCTGGTAGCCCGCACTCAAAGCAATTGATGGCATTGGTATTTGCCCCTTGGGTCATGGGTCTGTTGTTGTTACTGGTTGTTGTTGTTATTGTTGTTGCGGTTTGTTGTTGCTTTGCAGTCGCAGGCCACGGCTCTACAGTCTTGGCCAAGTGGCCAAGCTTCCTTGCTGTTAGTTGCATTTTGGTGTACAAAAGGACCGTAATGGTTGAAGTTACACTTGGGACATAGTGGTTTTGTCCCTATACGGTTTCCTGTCACCGTTCCCGGCAGCATAAGCCCTGCCTGTGTTTTGCCTTTTGTTTGGTTGTTGGTTTTGGTTATTTCGAGGAGTGTCTTCCAACTTCCTCTTGTTTTCAGCCAAAGTGTTAATCCTCCTATCCATCAAGTCAGTTGCCATCTCAATAGCCTCCTGCATGGTCTTTGGCTTCGATGCCACAACACTGTGTAAAATCAGGCTTCGGCGGCATCCCTCCGTCATATCTTTCAATTTTTGTCAGCCTCTTCTGGAACATCCCTGTCACTCCACGCAATGCCAGTTCCTGGGAAACGTTTGGTTTGTAGGCTACCACATTCGGTCTGCCCTAGTACTTTTAGTTCCCAATTTTGCCTCAACCTTCTTGATTTCATTCCTCGGACAACTATTTAGTTGTCATCTACTTCTTCAAGTAAGACCACGGTCATTGATATGCCACCTCATTCAGTCACTGTCCTTGAATGTGAGTTCCACCATGTTTTAGAGCAGTTCCCATAAGAGTACAAGTGGCAAACTTCACTTGATTCTCCACGGTGCAGTTACTTATGCGAAACACGGTTTCCATCCTCTCAAACCACTGGGTCAAGCTGACCACTCCTTCTGTACCCTTGAAGAATAAGGGTTGACATTTTCATGAGTCTTGATAGAGTCTGCACTCCGCACGTGCGTTCATTTCCTTCTCCACACGGTTCCCGTGGTATGGCTTTATCATCGCCATTTCGGGCGTAGCAAGTGCTGCCAACACCAGCAGTGACACCCTCGTTCGATCATGGCCTGCAGTTGGGCACTAGTGACCGAAGTGGTGGTATTAGGGTCTGTGACTGGTGGGGGAGTTATGGTGACTGGTCTTGACCTCGTGGTTCTTGTGGGCCTTCCTCTTGGTGCCATTTTCTTAAATCACAAGAAAATATAATGCCCGTTAGATTTGAAAAATCTTAACCATAACTCGACGTATACATAATAAAATTATATCGAGATCACAACACTTGCGTGAGATACACAACTGTTAGTGAAATTACCAAATCGACATTTATTCACAAAAAACTCGAATTTCATATAATACATAATCCAACCTTTTCATATATAACTATGGGGAAAATTAATACTGATTAGGTTTTAATACAAACGATCACAAACACTTAGGGTACAAGACAAATATCCTAATAGCCAATTACTTGCCGATGATATACTCGTAATTACTTAGTAGGATGTACAAAGTAGCCGCTATTAAGACAATAGTTCTATAACTGTGTTGCTAGTCAAAACAAAAGTTCTTATAGTCTGCTAGCTGGGAAACACAACCCATAATACTTAAAACAGACTGTACAATAGTACAATCATAACCTAGTACTAAGAACTGCTACTGGCCTCCTCTGGTAGCTCTGGCTCTGCAGGATCCTTAGCAGGTCCCTGCTGTGTCTGAAGCTCGATCATCTGAGTCTTGAGGCTCTTCACTATCTTTAGTGCCTCCACTAACTGTCTCTGTCTCTGATAGTCTGCTTTCAGCAGCTCTGAAATCACCGTCTGTCTCCTACGATCTGCTGCCTGCAACTCAACGATCTCGGACTGCTGAGTCATGACCGTAGTCCGAAGTAATATGCCCTCGGAATGCGTCTGATCGCAAGCATCCATCGACTGTGCCCAAGCAGCAGTGATAATCTCGGCATCTCCTCTTCAGAACGGCTGTGCTCTATGGGAAGAGCCTTATCATCCCAACATGTTTGACTCGGGCTCTGGCTGGCTCTAACGTAGAGCTCGGTCATACGACTCTGCATCATTCCAGCTTGCGAATATATGATCATCACCTCTGGTCAACAGTAGAAGACAACTCAATGAAACTTCTGGTTGACCCCCCCCCATCTAGGGTGGTCGGTGCAATCTCATGGATGGCTCCTACAAGGTCATCCTATGTTCCCATAATACCATGCCTAAACTCTCTAGACATCCGGCGGTCCTTGGAAGCGGGCCTCTAACATTGTTAGGCAAATCCATAAGGTCTGCCTAGTGTAGTTAGGTCTTCCAACCTGCTAGCCTAGTACCAGCTGTCGAACTCTCCCCGGACCTCGTTATATGGACCAGATGTAGTACGACACAGCCTCTACGAAGCGCGTAACCATATATCGGGCATCTAAGTCTCATGAATCGGAGATGGTAGTGCATCTCTCTGTCTAATCCCAGCAGCTCGGGATCCCAGAGATCCCTCAGCATAAGTAGGGATAATGGGTGGTGGTGGTGGTATAGGTAATGGCGGAGAGGGTATCTGAGGAAGTGGTGATGAGTATGGAGAGAGAGGTGATGGTGGTGGAGTAGGTAGGGCTAACACTCTCTCAGCAACTTCCTCGGAGAGGAACGGTGTCGGTGCTTGGGTTCGGATGGACATCCTAGCCGTGACACGATAAGCAATGTATGGGTCCTGGTCAGCTGAATAAGCAACAGCTGCAGGCTCGGCAGGAGCTAAGTGCTCATCCTCTGCATCCATCTATAATCTTCTCCTCTGCAGCAGATAGTCGGCTGGATCCTCCTCAGGATCTCCCTCGTTCATCCTCCTCTCAGGTCCTCCTCTGGGTCGGACTCGGGGTATATACCTTGGTGACTGATGAGTAGGTGAGTCAAGAGCAGGCATTGGCTGCTCCTCAGCCGGGAAGGGTTTACCTCATCGTTCTTCTGGTAAGAAATACGGGTAAACAGGCTCCGGAACAAATGGTACATAAATAGGTGAAGGTGGTGCCTGCTCTGGCTCCTCAGGGCCAGGCACGTAATCTGGTGATGGTGGTCCCTCAGGGCCAGGTATGTAGTCCGGCGATGGTGGAACCTCAAAAATAGGTACCTCGATTCCTGGTGACCCCATATCTAAATCGTCCTCAGATACTGATGTGTATGTAACCATAGAGTGCTCAGAATCTGACATGATAGATATTGTATCAAAAATTAGATTATATATTATATTAATATAAGATTATCATCAATATATACGTTAATATAATTAATAAAACACGTTATAGCAATTATGCATGTATATTAGCCTACGACTAATGCAATAATTTGTATATGAATACCCGTAAAAACCCTTTTTGTGATGTTATACAATATTTGAAAACGGTTATAGTCCAGCAAAAACATTTTGACCTGGTTCTCTATAACCTTGGCTCTTGATACCAATCTGTAACACCCCCAAAATGGGTCGCAGCGGAATAAGGATCCGGGGCATGTTACTTCAAGATCAACTGCACAAGATATTATAAGGACGGACACTAAAGTCGTTTAAACTGATACATGGATTTAAATAAAAGACATATTACAAAAGCTTAGGGGCTTTATCCTGTTCTTTGTTCATATTACAAAAGACAACATAGATTCCCAAAACATTGAGCACATAAGTCCTTTACAGTACATCAAAACATAATCCATTGACATCTTGGCATCTCGTGCCTAATGACCTCCTGGAAAAACATTTGTACTTTAAAAACGTCAACTAAATTGTTGGTGAATTCCATTGGTTTAGGTATTTAAATTATACAGGGAACAAGCCAAGACTTTCCCGTGATGTTTACCAACAGATGCCCTACATACAAAACCAGTTTACTGTTGCATAAGCTCATACACCGAAGCCTCAACCTATTATTTGCTATTTTAGCGTTATTTTGCCCTACAGGATGTTTGTACCCAACACATCCAGTCCGACATGGGTCAACGTTCGTTCCAGTGATAGCTAATCACCCAAACGGGTGAGGTTAATCCTAAATAGTCTAATTTATATCTTCGCGCTCACTAATGCAATTAACAACTTCATCTATGCAATTGACAGTTCATGGATAATGGGCTCAGGAGGGTTATCGCTAATTAGGCAAACACATAAATCAATATATTTAAGCACTTGGTCTAATTTATAAAAACAAAGCATTGTTTCTCATCCCAAATATAGTAAATCAGTAAAACTGTAAAAAGTGGGCTATGAAATCACCTTGAGTAAGATAGTCAATAATCACAGTTAAAACGTCACGCAAGACGATAAATAGCAACCTATTTAAAATTAAGGCCGTATAAGTACCGGTTCTTTAATTAATAACTTGAATATAATCTCATAGTTGGTACATCGTACTTCGTCTCGTGCTATTCTAAATAAAGGAGTTCATGACATGAAGTCCGTGGAGTTAGGACACTTTAAATCATAAATCCAACAACTCGTCGATACGCCATCCGAAGAGGACTCATTATGAAACTCCCTAGTATTATAGCACTTTGATAACCACTCAATATTCTATATAGCAACTACATAATATACTATATAGCTTAATCACCGACTAATCGTTTTGGTAAAAATGTATTTATAAAGTGAAAACGTTTATAATTAACCCTTTGGTAAAAATGACCTAATTTGGTCGTTTTAAGTCCGTTGCTCGCGTTTCTTACGCTCACGTTTTCGTAGTAAGATGAATGATCAAAATATAACATTTTCAAGTTTTCATGTTTCTGCCATGAATAGTGTTTTTACTGTTCACAACAGCTATATACCCGTTTTTACGTCTTAATTAGCGTAAACTCGTAATCGCGATAACTTATTCGTTTTAACTCCGATTTTAGTGATTCCTTCGAGTACGTTCTCGTTATTAAAAGATTTATAATATTTTACAAAGTTGTCCACTGATGAATAGTGATTTTTACTGTTCATAGTTTATAAAATTACTTTTATAAACTTTAATTACCGTAAATGCCGTAATTTACTCGTTATAGTTCCGTTCTTAACGATTCTTGCGTGTACGATCTCGTAATCAAAAGTTATATCATATTTTAGGTGTTTTAAACTCAAACCTACTGCCATGAATAGTAACTTTTTATAAAAATAGTTTTATAAAAGTATTTATAGTCGTAAACTCGTTTTTAACGTATCTTTCTCGTTATAAATCCGTTTTTCGAGTTTCTTATCATTTTGGAATCGTCATGAGGCGTATTATAACTTTAAAATATCAAAAGCTACTGTCTTGAAGTCGAACTCCAACAGCCCTTAATTATTTTGGTGTATAACTTTATAAAAACCTTGTTTTTATGTATTATTAACTTAGTAGTTTACTATAAAAACTCTTAAAAACACATTTGACACTTGTGGTACTTATAATAAAGTCCAATATCATCCCTAGTCCTTGTAAATTCATTGTAACAAGTTCAACCCTTTTACTTTCATTGTTTTCATTAGTATTTACATTAGATAACTTTAAAACCCTAATTAGTCCTTAAACATGTTTATACTTAAACCATAAGTTAACATCTTTATAGATCTATTTTTCCATGATATTTATAACATTAGGACATGAGAATAAGTGTATAAATTGATAAACTCAAATAAAAACCCATTTTACACATTTAAAAGTCATTAGTGGTGATTATGGCTATATTTAACATGTAACACATAAAATCATAAGAAATAAAAGTATAAAGGAATTAAGAAAACCTTAGTGATGATGTATAGGATGAGAAATAAGTTCTAAACCCGTGTTTAGATTCAAAACCAAGCTTTCAAGCTTATAACCCTAGATTAGGTTTCCAAAACCCTAATCTTTCCTTTTTCTTCTTATTACTTGCAAATGATGAACCAATGCTTGCAAACACCTTAGAATACCTTAAGTATGTTGTGTAAAGGGTTGTATAATCTTACAAAATCAAAGTATGGATTTGTTTATATGGCTTAAGTGTGCCGTGAGTTTTGGAGTGTAAAAGAGAGGAAGAAAATGAATTTTGCATGTAAGAGTTTTTAGTAAAGATTACTTATGCATGCATGGGTATTTATAGTAAAAATATCTCACTAACTTAACCATAGTTACTTTCTAACCCTAGGTTAAGTTTAACATGCCAAGTTGATAAAGGTGTAAGAGTACTTTCTTTAAATATCTAGATATTAAGTAAACTTGAAAAGTCTTGGTCTCATCCTTAGAATTTCGGCATAATGCATGTATATGTGATGTTATATTTATTATTTTGAGTATTGGGTATAATCGTGGGTATTCGTTTAGGCGTAGTTAGGTTTTAGAACTTCCGGGTATGCCTAAACGCATTTTATTACGAAACGTAAGCATTTTACGTAGCCGATAAAAATAAGATGAACAAAGTTATTAATTATCCTCATAATAATCATATAACACTTGCTTGATGCAAACATTTAATCGTTTAAGGCCCGTTTACATTGTATGATCATTTTCAGTTTACGCGATTTAACTTAATGTTTACGGTTTAAGAGTAAATGCGTAAAACCCTAAAAATAAATTATGAATTACATAATGTCATACAATGACCTAAAATACGAGGTGTTATAGAAGTAAGCAAGATTGTATTGTTCTTCGGCAACAACACAATACAACATGTGAGCAAGACAAGCGGGGAGATGGTCCCGATGTCCTCCTATTCTGAACACATTCTCTCGAATGAGCTCTTCCCATTGCTTTATGTCAGGGCTTAGCTCTTTGGTGAGGATTTGATTTGGAGTAAGAGTGATGGTTTGACTTTTAATGGTATGGTCTACCATGACACGTTCCAATTCAAGAAGTTGACGAATATCGGCAGGAGTAGGAAGGTCGATAGAATATGGTCCCTCAGTTTCTTGAGAATACTCAAGAGATGCAAGGTCCCACTCATTGGTAAAAACGGCTTGACCGTTTATAAGGAATTTTGAGGATTTGACCGAATTGAGCAAGAGTGAGAGTTATGAATTCATGTTGAATCATAAAGGAGATGAAAAGATAGCCATATTCATCGGTTTGAACCGTTACTTGACTATAGAAGTCTAAAATAAATCTCAGAACAATCGGTTCATTGATTTTAAAGAGACAATCGAAGCTAATGTTTGTGAAGAGATGCTCGATGTTGTTGGAGTTGTAGTAGGCTTGATCAACAACACGACCATCGTGAATGTTGCAATTTTTCAATAGATTTGTAAAATTTGTAATTGTGAGGGAAATGTCGAGGATTTTGGATACTTTTGGGATGTAGGATTTGGTGAGGGATATATCGGTGGAAGTGGCTCTTGGCATTTTATCACCTTAGTAATATTAGGAAGATTTAGGTTTTAGTAGTAAAGATATAAATGTAATGAAAATTCTATTATTTGGAATGGTTAGGTATAATAAAAATGAAAATTAAATTATTTTTTAACGTCTAGCTATATTAGTTTATACGAAAAAAAGGTATGCGCATATAAGCTTAGGTTTTTATAGAAATTTAAGGTTACATGTTAATAATTAAGTAAATTAATTATAAATATAAATAATTATAAATAGGTCCATTGGAGGTAAGGGAAAGAAGAAAAAAAGAGTTTTAAAAGGAAACAATAAATTAGATTTATCTATAATTAGTTTGGGAGGCTATACATATAAATAAAATTACAATAACCCTGCCCCTTGTGAGAATTGGTCTCGAACAAAGAGAAATGAGGAGAAAAATTTAGGGTTTTTGCTATTGAAGATGAAATTAAAGCTCTAAGGTAAGTTTTCATTAAATCCTTGTTGTTATTAATCTTTAATCATGTATTAATCAATATGGGTGGATTATTGGGTTTATTCAATCTGTAATGAAATGGTATAATGATCTGTGTATGTTATATGAAGAGTTTGTAATTAGAAGCTTATGGGTGTAATTGGTTCAAACATTAATTTCGCGTTAGAATTGATTTAGATTGGGGCAGAGAATTTAGGGTCTAATCTTGTGTTGAATTGTTTGACTGATATCTCAATGATGGTAATAGCTTTTGTCAAGTTTCCGGTGTCTATAACGTAGCTCAGAGAGTCTAGTTTTCAAAACATCCAGCCTCGAAGGTATAGAGGATTGGAAGTCATTCAAACGTTGGTGCAAGAAAAGATGGTAGGAGCAGTAAACACGGGTCGATTTTGGACAGATTACGTACGGTATAAGACCCCCACTAAAATTTTAAGTAGGATTATCATTCTACTAGGAGTTTAGTTCTATATGTCTATTAGAAATCCCCTAAAGGAGAGATTCGTATTTGGAGTCTAAGTATGGTTTTAGGTCCAAACATTTTAGTGTGCAATCAGATCCAAATTGGGACTGTTTTGAAGTTTGATTTTCTTAGGAGTACTTGTGCATGTAAATGGCTCTTGGGAATCATATGGTAGTTAATATACTCATAAATGAACATAGGTTATATTTGATATGAATTATGGAGGTCAATAAGTAGAGGTTTTGAGTACGTTAAGTCGCGTCAAAATTCTGCTTTTTTGGGTAAATTGTAAGACTTTGAAATAATGTGTAAACGAATTGGTTAATGTCGGTCATGGTGTCGGGGTGACCCATGAGGGTAACTAAACACCTTAGAAATCCATCATATAATTGTTACATGTGCGAGTTTTTGGCTTAGTAGCGTGTAACACGAGTTATTTTGTTGTTTAGATTTGTGCTAGTTATTTGTGAAGCTTTTTGTTGGAATCTTTTGGAAAGCTAAGCAAAGGTGAGTTTCATAGCCCCTTTTTCTCATGATATTTTGGGGTAAGAATGATGCTTGTCTTGTCTTTTCTTGTCTTGTCTTGTCTTGTTTTGCTTATCTTGTTTTGTCTTGTTGATGTTGTTATGTTGTGAGATTTGGAGCGGGGGTAATGTTCCTACCCAGTGTTATGAGATGTGACTTCGCATACTTTGTGGGTAAGATACTTGGAGGTGATCTACTCCTTGTGATATTGTGACTTCAGTACCAAGAGTCTGGAATTGGGATTTGTATTCCTTTCTATGACTATTAGTGGAGCGGCGAGGTACGCCTACCTCATTGTTTTGATATGATTGTGGATCGTGGGCACGTTCTGTCCCGTTGTTGTTACTTGTTGTCATGAATTGTTTTGGTAATTGCAGCAGCTAATTGAAAGTTTTTGGATATTATTGTATGTCATAAACCTATGATTCTAATGATGTTTGTGATAAAAAAATCAGATAATTTTAAGGAAAATTCTGATGAGTCTTTGGTAGAAGAACAATTATAACAAGACAAAAGTAGCTTTGTTGAATCTTCACTTAATGTTGATAAAGAAACTATTTTTTTCTGTTAATAAAAAGGTAGAGTTTACAAAACCTAAACATCATGAAAAACCATTTAAAAAGTCAGTTAGGTATGCTGAAATGTATAGATCATAAAAACTTAAGGGAAATCAGAGGAATTGGAA
>BQNB010110521.1:0-22539 GCA_026074375.1 Tanacetum coccineum | reverse complement strand
ACCAGTAAGTAACTACTTTGGACATCATGTTAGATCACACAGGCATTGTATTAATTTGTGTACCTTCTCTTATAATTAACAGCCGATCACCCGATAATGTGAATGTGAAGCACCATATGAAGTTGACAATTGGTTAGGATAGGAAAGTTTGGTAATTAAAAAAAGAGCCATTAGCGAAAGAAACCTGTAGTAATATTAGGCAACACGTACATATGTATGTATTTATCCAATAGTATGTATGTGTGTATATATCTCTACGTGAAGAGACATGTACTTATGTTAGCGCTCATTGTTTTAGGTAAACATGAGCGATGAAGGATATAGGAGCTGCCCTCTTTGTGCGGAAGAGATGCTTTTGACCGAACAACAGCTGAAGCATTGTGACATTTGCTATGAGGTCATTTCTATGCGACTTAGTGAACAATAATTGCTTATCTTATTTTGTAATGTCCAACAATTAATTAGTTGAATTTCACAGATTCGTAAGCAGAAACAGTGTTAATCCTGTGCAATGTTGCAAAAATCGCTAGGCGGTAGCTAGGCGGTCGACCACCTTCGAGCTCGGAATCCGCCTAGGCGGATTGACATTTTATATATATTTATTATTATTTTTAATATTTTTAATATTTATTTGATAGAAATTTGCCATAATTTAAATATTTTTATTAAATTTATTAGTTTTCCTATTATTTTTAGTTTTATATCTTACATTTATAAAATCTGCAAAATTTATGTATTTTTATAGTTTTATAAATGTTTTTATTATTTTTAATAATTTTATTAATGTTCTTATTATATTTAGTCATATATTACATTATTATATGTCTAGTTTTTATTAAGTTTTGGTATAACAGTAAGGCCCACTGACATGTTTTTTTAGGCCCATTGTAATTGGGCCAAGAAACATTCATAACTAGGTTACATGCTCATTTTAACACAGCCGCTTTTCAATTTAGACCTCCTTCAACCTCCCATCACCATCTTCCTTCTTCTTAACTGTGAACAACCCTTCCTTATATCAAATTAAAACACCATCAAGAACATCGAAATACCAAAAAGCAGCTGATTTCTTGACCCGCCTAGCCCGATTTGACCCGCCTAGGCGGGATGTTGACCGCCTTTTGACCAAAACGCCTAACTTGGCCGATTTGGTGAAAAGCGGGGCGGTTGGTGGCCGCCTAGCGCCTAGGCGGCCGCCTAAACCGCTTTTTACAACACTGATCGTACCATTAAATTTGTTTTCATGTTATTATTGGAATCAAACGTTTGTTAACAATGCAATATTGGTTTTATAATTCTGACTCCTTATATGCTGGTTTTTGTGTAGCTCAACTGGCCGCAAAGTTGATGAACCAGAGCTGCTTGAGGCGATACGATTAACAATTATTAGCAATCTTCTTGAATACCATCCGGTAATATACCAATTCAGTGTTTGTGCTTAACCACTTCCCTGCCTTTATTTTTGATACCAGAAATTTATAAAATTAACAATTCCAGGAATCAAGTGCTCATTTAGCAATGGGAGAAGCCTTTGGAATTGAGGCACCCAAACACAAGGTACTAACCAATGTCAAGGGATAAACTAGCGTGTGCAGTCATGAACTGTAATAATCTATACATAGTGTGAGCAAACAATTTCTATGATTAAAAAATAGGATGTTTTGCATTTGTGTTAAAATTTCTAATTCTTGGGTCAATGATTCCTATATGCGGGTCGAATATTCAGTTTGTGATGACACCAGAATAGGTTCTATTTACGGAAACTATTATACGATTAAAGTTGGATCGATAACTCGATCTCATTCGACTATTTAGTTAACTGGGACCGTGATGAATTGCTAAGACACTTAGAGTCAAAAAACTTTGTGTATAATAAATCTTGAACCGCTGATTTGTGATGACCAGAAAGTTAGAGCCGACATTGGGTGGTTGGAATGCTTTTAACAGACTGGGGCTATGGTTATTCGCGACATTAGGCATTTGCTTTTGAAACTTTAACCTTTTTATTTACCAGGAATTATGATTCACAATAGTTAAATATGAGGACTAAAAAGATTTCTTAATACCATGTCTAATAGATATCATTTTTTATATACTTATCGATGAATTGATGCGTGCTGGATTGCTTCACTTGCCGGGTTTGCCTGATGACAGGTGTGGGTCTGCTGGTGTCAAGTTGCTGATGACGCTTGCTGACATTAATTAACAGTTGAGTCCATCGATTCGACTTTCAAAATCTCGATTCCTTATCTTTTTTACCTTTAGTCTTCCCCTGAAAGAAATGGTTTATCAGCTTTCTCGGTCATCAAGAAAAGAAGTTCAAGTCAGCGTCTCTGTTTTCAGTGACTCTTCATCGGAGGGATGCTGATGGAGGGGTCGTCACGGGGAATATTCGAAAAATCCTTATGCTTGTGTCGCAAACCTCATTTAGGTTTCTTCCCAGCCGTTTAGAAGCCTGTACAACAAACAGAAAGCACTTTTTAGATGTTTTTATCTATATATTTATTTCATTCAAAGAAATTGAGCTTTTGTTAGCCTCATTAGTTTTGGAATGTCAACTTATGCCTTTTAACTTTTGGGATCGCTATGAACATATTGTGTATTGACTGCCATGCTTTGACTTTGATCGCGATGTAAACGACTGCCATGCTTTGACTTTGATCCCAAAGATCGCAATGTAAACGACGCCGTTTTAACTATGGGCTGTTTTTAAACACTTACCAACTCGGTATCTGGAGCACCACAACCTATTCGTAACATCGAATTGGATGAGGGCAAAGTCTTAAGCTTATTCAGTAGAGGTAATATCATATTAAATGGTATTTGTATTTTTTAATTGTTATATTATTCATCAATATTGCACCTTTGTGATAGTTAACACAGATAAAATCCAAGTAAGCATCTTTCTTGCTACATGAGGAGCTTCATATCCAGTGGAAACACGGGCAAGTCCGGTAACGTGTCTAAATATGTTAAGGTCAAAATTGAATTTGACCATCTAAATACTTATTTTTACTGCTGCTAATTATGGATTTTGCAGGTTGTAACCATATGATGGCGGACATTGTTGGTGTCAATTCCAATGATTCTGCACCAGCGTACCAACGCCAAAAGAAGTAGTTCTGACTTCCCTACAAATGCATTGCTCAATAGGTGTATGGAACCAGCGATCCCGTGCTCCCAAAAAGATGACATGTTGAAAATGTGAGAGCTTGCAAGGATGTTTGCAACTTCGGTGTTGCTTCTGATGTTATGAAACAGCATATACGCACATGTGTATTTATGTTGGGCTGTTAAGAATATTAAGCCCTGAAACAAGCTTAAGGGGAGTGTTTGTTGAACCTTTATCTTTTGTGGTCATGAATTTATTTCATTTCTGGCTAATATTTGTACTTTATCATCTATGATAATAAACTACATACAACCTTTTGAATGTATTTAAAAGTTAAAGAAAAAGACCAGCGAGTTGTTTACCAGAGTAGCAAAATGCCTTTCTGACAAACGAAAAAAAAACAACTGCTTCTTACTCAGTATATTGGTATGTGTACTGTTTTTGTTTGACAATAGTTAATAATTTTTGTTAAAGGCAAACTCGTATAATATAATATGTATAATCTCATATATATACAAAACGTCACTTTCGTTTCGACAGGACTTGAACCCACAATTTATTAGTCATAAGAGAGACATAATCATATAACAGATTTTTTTAGACCAAACACTACTGGGTGGCCACACTTGCTAATCTTGACCAGCGAGTTGTTTACCAGAGTAGCAAAATGCCTTTCTGACAAACGAAAAAAAAACATTATACATCTGTAAAAAAGATTAAGACAGGCCAAAAGGGCTCAATGGTTCACTTTTTGATTTTGATCTTACTTTTCTACTCGTAATTTTTTTTCTTTCTTAAATTTGGTCAGCAGTTTTATCATCTTTTTCTTTTATTACATAGGAAAATAAACACATATCGGCATCTCCAACTATGTTTATTCCAGTAACTACAAATATAGAAGAGAAACATAATATTTACTTTAAATTTTACAAACATAAAGTCTGATGCAAATGTTTTTTCTTCTCGCCGTAGTAAACGCATGTAATAGAAGCTAATAGGTGTTGTTATTCTCATCATGAATCATACGGAGTTTATTTTGCACGCCACAAATACTAATATTACAATTAAAACTAGCCAAATGCTAGAAACAAAGTACAAACAACAACAACAAAAATCTTAACTGATAAGGATTGACAAAGAGCTAAAAAAAAAACTCAAGAGGAGTTCTTACCAAATTTTGAAAAGCTGTATAAATTTAAAAGGTAGCTCATTATCAAGATTGTTGAGAAGAATCCAATCGGAAAACCAATCCATGTTCCTTCCCAACACATCCATGATAGATCCTCGTCTTCCTCGACTCTTCCTTCCGATGGCGGTATATCCTCCGGACATGTGATCTTTATTTGCATACCGCATAATCCACTATTGTTTTGAAAATAATTCAACTCATTCATTGTGTCCATTTGCCCACCACGAGGAATCTTACCCCTTAACCTGTTGTTGCTCACATCTAGAATTGTGAGGTTGCCAAGCTGACCTAGTGATTGAGGAATTGAACCTGAGAGTTGATTGTGCGAAACATCCAAGCTCTCTATGCGCACTAGATTGCCAAGTGACAACGGAATGTTCCCAGAAATCTTGTTGTGTGATATGTTGAGCTGTTGTAGAGCTTTGAGATTTCCTAATGATGCCGGTATTTCACCAGAAATATTGTTACCCGACAAGTCCAACATAACAAAGAAACGAAGGTTGCGTAGGCGTTGAGAAGATTTCTTCCAATTAACTATTAAGTCTTGTAGCCAGTCTTCATCCAAATCATCTGTAGGATTTGATGATGCTGACATTAGGAGAAGGTTTGCCATCTGTCGTGGAATGCTTCCAGTTAGGTTGTTCCCGGAGAGATCAAGAATCCGAAGAGAAGTGCACATGGAAATACTATTCGGGATAAATCCGTTAAGGGAAGTGTTTCTTAGGATAAGGATTTCAAGAGTAGGGATTTGAGGGAGAATATCTTGTAAGTTTCCCGTGATAATGCTGTTATGAAGATCAAGAACTCTAAGGTTGACTAATTTAGTCAAATTAATAGGCAGACTGCCAGAAAACTTATTCCCGCCTAAATAAAGAATTTCGGTTCTTTCATGAAAATACGTCGGGATCTTACCAGAGAAATCATTGTCGGACAAATCCAGGTTATCAGCTCCCAAAACAGGTAAGTTACCAGAGAATCTATTTCGGGACAAGTCGAGTAACTGTAATCCCGTTAAATTGGAGATGGACTTTGGGATTAGTCCTGAAAAATCATTTTCCGTAACCGCAAGATAAAAGATGCTGGTGGTGTTACCTATGTTTTCTGGCAACTCCCCTGAAAAATTGTTCCGTGACAAATCAAGTTCCTCTAACCGATCAGATTCAAATAGGCGAGGGGGGATTTGTCCATTGGATGTTGTTCATCTCCGCCAGCCAATGTGGGAATCTTCCCTCCAATTTATTCCCGCTCAAATCAAGAATAGCCAATTCTTTCTGTGATGAAATCCATTCAGGAATTTGGCCTGAAATTCCACAAGAAGGCATTGAGATCCTTTGAAGACTACATCTTGGATCAACCTTAGTTGTGTTATTCCAAATCAACTTGCTTCCCTCTCCACCGATGTGTAAGCCCTTTAGAGTTCTGATATTGAACAACGAAGTTGGGATCTCCCCTGCGAGCATGTTGTCTTCAAACCAAAGGTACTCTAACTTGCTCAAGTTTTGCATCGATGATGGTATTGGGCCTGTAAACTGGTTACTGCTCAGGTCCAGAAAAGTCAAGTTGGTTAGTCTTCCTGTAAAGGTCAGAATTTCCAATTAGGCCCGGCTGGTAAGCGGTAACAATAAGCCCATTAGAATTTGCTTATAAAGGGCCTGATTTGATTGTAGACTAGGGTTGAGCAGAAAAACCGAGAAAACCGAACCGAACCGAAAATAACCGAACCGAACTAATAACCAGACCGAATTTGCCAAAACCGAACCGAACTACGAATTCGGTTCTCGGGTTGGATATGGTTTGACAGTCTGAACCGAGAACCGAACCGAAAACCGAATTTTTATATATATATATAATTTTTATATATTTATATATATAATATATAAATATCCATAAAAATTTATCCTGGTATAAAAACACTTTTTATTCTTAAAATAATTTTTTTGCTAAATGTCTACGTAGTTTTTTCTTTTTAAAAAAAATAAATAAATAATGTAATTCGAGATATTCGGGTCAACCCGAAAACCGAACCGAATTCAAATTCGGTTTTTGGTTCGGTTCAATTGAAATCTAGTTCGGTTCGTTTTCGGGTTGACCCAAGAAAAAAAATTAACCGAACTAACCGAACCAAACAAACCGAATAACCCGATAACCGAACCGATCAACACCCTACCTGATTTAACAATTGTAGTTTTATGAAATAATTACATCATTTTTCATTTACTGTAGTATTTTATTTTGGCTGTGACGAATCTCATTCAATTCATTTTCCAACCACAATTCTTAGTTTACGTTATTTTCAAATTATTTTTATTAGCAATTTAATGTGGAATATAAAATTTTGCGACATAATCACACTCACACATATGTGAAGAGGGCTGATTATAAAGATTTTAGTTAACAATTTTGTTCGATGCTAACTGAACTATACTACTTACGAAAAACATTATAATTTTTGGGTATGTTTATAACAATTAGTGCGACATGCATGAAGCTTATATATGTATCAACAAAATTGTATCTTAGGGGCTAATTTAAAACTATGGCATATGGCCACCAAAATCAATGAGACGGCCGTGTTTCCGATGGTAAAGAATTTTGTGACAAATCCAGTGATTCTAATTTTGTGAGGTTTGCAATTGATGATGGGATTCCACCGGAGAAACGATTATTTTGTAATGAAACATCCATTAACTTTGTTAAATTTTCAATCTCTTCCCCAAAGAAAATTTATTATTATTCAATGACAGTTATCCAAGATTTCGAAGCTTACCAATTTCAGGACTTATACCTCCCCCGAGCTTATTGTATCTAAGATCAAGATCTTGAAGAGATTCGAGTGCGAAAAGTTGAGCAGGAATCGGACCCTGGAAACGATTTCCACCTAACCTCAATGTAGTCAATTTTCGAAAAGAACCCAGTTCAGGTCCTAGTCGTCCCTCGAGATTATTATCACTCATGTCCAAGTAACGTAAATTTGTTAACTGGAAAAGTTGGCTGGGGATGGAACCATTGAAGTTGTTATAACTGATGTCAAGATGAAGCAGTTTGGTGAGATTACCAAACCCATCTCCAGGGATCTGGCCTTCATATGAATTCGCCGATACATCAAGCCATTCAAGTGACCTGATATGAAAAAGAGGAGTCAAGATGTCTGAAGATATTGGAACTCGTTCGACATCTGGAGGGGCGGCTACGTCAGATAGCTGAAGCTCGGTAACACTTCCGGTTGTGGAGCAATTAACACGCTCCCAATAAGAACAACAATCAAAAGCAGGATTCCATGAGTCTAGTTCTACAAAGTTAAAGGAATATTTGGAATTGTAGATGGAGGTGAGGGTGGATTTGAAGTGTAGCAGTGCTTGCTTTTGATGAATGGGACAAGAGAATGATGGGATTATAATGGAAGTGAATGTTAACAAGATTGATAACATTAACGTTAACAGTATTGGTGTGCTTGCCATGGTGGCTATTATTTTTTAATTCATTTGTACTAGCTAATAATTGGTGGCTATTATTATATAGGGAATGAAAACGTGCACTGGGGCTAAGTTTTTTTTTCTTTCTAAAATATAAACCGTGAAAATTCTTAAAATAAATCGGTTTTAATAAAGTATATACCTTTTCTAGATAAAAAAAAACTTGACTTCTCAAAATAGACCAGTTGCTCAGTTGCTTAAAAAATTATACTTTTTCTGTAAGTAACTTTTCAGAAATATTTTTGACCGACTTATTAAAAGTACTTTTTGTGTAAGTAACTTTTCTGAAAAGTAAAAAAAAGTCGCATAAAATACATTTAATAAGTCGCTCAAAAACATTTCTGAAAAGTTACTTACACATAAGGTATAATTTTTTAGACGACTTGAACGATTTGTCTATTTTAAAAAGTCAATTTTCTTTGTCTAAAAAATGTACACACTTTAAACGACTGGTCTATTTTGAGAATTTTCTCATATAAACCAAGGGTGCTACTATTGGTACCCCGCCCACCATAAAGTACCAAAAAAGTACAAAACATGTTTTTTGTCTCTCAGTTTACTGTGCAACACAGTCTTTTATCGGTTTCTGTTCCGTATTTTTTGCCACTTTCATACTTTTGACTTTTTAAACTTAATAATTTTTATTCCGCACTTTTACTTTCACAGTTTAAAATATAAACAAAATTATAAAAATAAAAAAAATAAAAATGAAACAAAAAAACCAAAAAAACAGAGGGTGGGGGAGGGGGGGTTTACGAATGGCTTTTTAGGGGTATGTAACTATGTATAACTTAGAGCATCTCCGATGCATACAATTAGAATAGCTTTTCACTATTTGGAAAAGTCTTTTAGAAGAGGTTTTTTGCATTGCACTATAAGGTTTTTCAAAGACTTTTTAGAAAGACTTGACAAACTAAAAGTCTTTCATAAAAGAGAAATGCTACATCCACATATTTTTTACAAACAAACTTTCACATAATGACGTGTCAAATGTGATGAACCAATGATGTTGTAGTATATTTTCTCTTTTTTATTTTTATTATCCATAATTGATTGACATGTGTATATGTGGATTTCTTTTTGTAAGTATTATGTGAATGTAGCATACCTCTTCATAAAACTCCTATTGATTAAATAAGTCTTGCATTTAATGATGCTCTTACCCCATAAACAATGTACCATCATTATTTAATGACGTACGAGTTACCAAACATGATTGTAGTAATAGACTCATAGGTTATGCTGACGAGTGAACAGTGAAGATATTTTAATCTAAAAAATATTAGATTTTCACACGTTCAACTTTGTTTAAATAATTAAACCATTTGCCTTCTTTTGATTTTATTTGGTATTAAGCGTTGAATACTAGTTCTATTTTAAAACATTATGTCATTACAATCATGCTAAGAAAGAGCAGAAAAAAATGAAAATCATCGGCATTGCGATGAGTTTTTAAACATTAATCTGATTAAGGTGCATGTTAAATTAATATTTAAATCGGTGTTGTTTCTACGTTTATAAATCTTACAAATTTATATGTTGTCAATCGTCTTATAACCAAATGGTCGCCACTTAAAGTGTTAAGATGTTTGTTATTCAAAGCTAATGTTTTTACTTAAAAAAATTTATAAAAAAAAAGAAAAAGAATTTTGACTATTTCAAATCTAGTTCTTATAATTAAACTATTTTATCGAAAAAAGAGAAAAGCAAGCTAACTACTCACTAAACAAGCCCGTCTTTACTCTCTAGCCTCGTAGCTAAAACTTTTTATTTGCCAATGTTAAATTTTAGATGAAAATTTTATTTTTAGTTTCGCCTTATCAAGCTCAAAATTTTAAATTGATAAATTTTGTGGCACAATAGCAGAAAGAAAAAAATAGCTACATAAAACTCGAAAAATATCAACTTAGATACATTTTTAGATAGACTCTCGTTGCCACTCAATCGATCAATCTAGTAGTGACTTATGTCTTATCTAATTATAAAAAGACTATATCGTTATTTAACAACAGAATAGCCAAGATCCGAAAATATGATTGAAAATGCCTATCATTGGTGAATTTGTTATTATCTTCTCCTATCGATCGAACCGGAAACAAAGCTATGTATCACCCTTTTTGTTCCTTCTTGATGAATGATAATCAAACAGGCTAAAGAAGATCGATCAAATGAAGAGAATCTTTTGAAATCGCCATGGCCTCTCCACTTTTGAAATTCAAACAGTTTGACTGGTTTGAATGTGATAGGAGACGTATTTGTTATTTAACTACAATTGATTATGTGTCGAAGACTCGTCTCATACACTTTTTCGAGATATTAGTAACTATTGAGAGATTTCTCGTAGTTCGACTAAAATTCATCTTATTGTAAAACATATACGAAAAAAGTGAACGATCAATCAAGTGATAACGTTGAATAAATTACTAATTGTCATTTATAATATAATATTTAAGGAGAAATAATAAGGAGATTTAAAATTGTGGTTAATTTCATGCCTAAATATAGATGTCAACATCTTTGTTGGTTAGAGCCAAATGACTCCATATTTTACAAACCAATAAAACATTAACGTACAGTTTTAGGCATGAAATTAATCAAATCTATATTGCTCCCGATCATTTCTCGTAATTTTTTTTAAAACGACAATTTTTAACTAAAAATCACAATATTTATATCACAAAATATCTCACATAATTGAGATGGTGAACATTTGCAAACCAACAACATGACTAAAAGATTATAACGAAACGTATCAAAATAATATTAAATCTATCAAACATTGAATGAATGCAAAAATGATGCACATATACAAAACATCTTATGATTTAAAATCTAACAAACTTGATACGCAAATTAAAAAAATATTTTAAAACTATTTTGCTAGTATTTCAAACTTGATATTCAAATTGTCAATATTAAACTACTAGCTTTAGTAAATTAATAGACAGCTAAATATTACCCGACATATCAAACGATTTATGAAAGTTGTACATTTATTGTTCGGTAAAACATATTTTGTTGAAAGATGAATTTGACACTTTTAATAAATTTAAGGGTGATTGATGTAAATAAAGAAAAAGTTGAAACTTCAAATGTTTTGGAATTTAACCACGTAGCAATATGACGTCATAAAATATGTAGATGGAATTCAAAAATGTTTTGATTTATTAAAGATATAGATATAGATAGATAGAAGATAGATATGAGGCCTATAACAAACTAAAATTGAATTGAACTACAAGTAGTGTTATTATGAAATATTTATGCTAGTGGTCCAGGTTTACCGTAGCTAACTCCTTTATTGTCTTTATGAAATAATCGACAACAAGACTTATTTACGAAATTGAGATTAACAACTATAACAAATATTGTATTCATGAAAACAATCCAATAAAAGATATAGATACACGATACGGTTATAATATCAGTAACTAATATTATTAGGGGGACTTTCTTTTCAGCATCAATCTTAGTGCGAGAACTGACAGAACCACCAAAAACATACATGCACGCCTTTTAAAAATAAAAAAATACATGAAAATCATCAATAATCGTAAGAATCCACATATGTTCTTCAGTATCATCATGAACTCTTCCTCTTCTCTCACAAAAACCTTACACACGGCCGCAATATTGTCGTTGCACGCCTTATAAGAACATACATGCACACCTTCAAAGAAAAAAAAAATATTTTCAATTTCTTATCAAATTCTATAAAACAACTAGGTTTTTTATAAAACATATATGTTGTTTTTAGAACATATGTGCAAAAATACAATTATTGAAGGCGTGCATGCATGTTTTTGGTGGTTCTGTCAGTTCTCGCACTAAGATTGGTGCTGAAAAGAAAGTTACACATATTATATTTAGAAAAAGTTTTTACAATTTTTATATTCAATTCTAAGTATTACAAGTATCATTTTTTTTCATGCATAACAATTTAATATACTGACATTTTATTTTATTTTCTATATAAAAGATCTTTAATCAGTTAAACAATGATAGGGTTTGTTATAAACTAAAGATAGTTTTTTCACTTTTTTGTTTCCAAACAAAATTTATTTTAACTGTGAGGCGTAAAACTGGACTTTGAGTATTTTATATTTTGTTACAACTTTTTGTTTCCAATAACATTTACGTGGTCCAGGTTTACATGACTTTGATACGAAGGATTGGAATAATATTCAACAAAAAAGACTTGTTTGCTTGACTTGGTGGAAAATAAGGTCGTTGTAAGTATTCAAATGAAAGTAAATGAAACGTTAGTCCTTTCGGATGTTAGCCATAGAACAAAAAAGAGTTCTTATATATTATTGCTATAAAAATTTCTTTTTATAAAATCTAAGGCACCTATGATATAATGGACTAGTCAAAGAATGCACATGGAAGTCTTAAGACAAAGAGAGTACACTTTTATGAAAACATGGAATATGTTTTCAAAGTTAATATATCTTTGGTCTTTCTAACTCCTAACCGGCCATGTATGTATAGAGGTAAGATATTCCTTGTATGAATTAAAAGGTCGCTTTGGGGAGTCCAGGTTTGTAAATTGTTTATTTTATGAAGTTAAATACGACTTCTTAATTATTATGTTTGCTTGGATTCTATTTTAAGTATATATTGACGTCGAATTGCATATGATTTGATTATTTTGTCTTGTATATGATGGATGGCAGAGTATACGGTTAACCGGTACTTTTTTCATTGATTCAAGTTCAGGTACATTGTATATTATTTCTCTGAAGTTTCATGATAATGCAAGTTGCAAGGACTGGATTTGCTATATTGTTATTCTAACGAGTTATTTTCTTTCTGAAAGATTTTGTTATTTGAAAGTTGAAAATAAGTATTTGTGTGTGATTTGTTTTTTTCACTAAACATAGCTTAAAAATAATATATTATATAACCTTTCGAACTACACATAATGTGTTTTGAGTGATGCAAGATGGATTTTAGTTAGCGATTTGATATATTTAATCCAACCGATAATGGAAGACCTGGTATGATTTTAAATTAAATTTTAGCCATTCTTCTAATGCTTTTCGTTTGTCGTGATGTGGTTATCCTCAAAAAGCACACCCCAAGAAAGTAAAATATACTTAGGCCAGGAGTATAGGGTAGATGATTGGGCCAAAAAGTCATGGTGGGAAGACTTCAATCAACCAAGAGAGAAACACACACAAATAAATAGAATACGAGGTTATTTCTCGTCTTGATATACCATTAATTATATTTGTCTTATGAATCTATTTTAATAATTTGAATCAGCAGTTACTTTGCAGACATTGTAGGACAACAAAATGAAAAGCGATTGAATGAGAAGAAGACAATTGTAAAGAAGTTATTGGGGCCTCATCCAAAGTGTATGCTCCATAAGGAATTTGTAAGTACATGAAATAACTGTAGCGTAGACACTCACATACCTAAAGTAAGTACATGAAATAAATCTATGAATTTGTGTGAGTACAGAAAGACTAGAAACAGGAAATGATTTATTGACAAGTGCTGAATGTTATATACTGTCAATGTATTTTATACAACTTCTATGCACAGTGACTGTTCTTTAATATATGTTTTTTGCACATGTGGTTATTTAATTGAGATAGATGAGCATTTAATAAGGTTTATGGGTTAAGTCTGTAAAACGCAGATAATCACAAAATAGTATTTCGCAAATCAATTGAAAAAAGTGATTAGTTTGGAATCTCTATAAACTTCAAAGGATAAACTAATATGTTTTATCAAATAATAAGATTCCCTAAACCCTCGCATTGAATAGATTGTTGAAAAAAGTCTGATTATATTATGGAAACTGACAGCTGAAATAGATATGTTGAGAGAAACTTTAGCCTAATCATTTGAGATCAAAAATAATCAATGAAGGTTTGAATGATCGATGTGTTTCATCTTTTTGAATTTACAAACTCATACTATTTGATGTTATTTGGAGTCCTTGACGACATGGTAAAAGTTTGCATTTTTGTTAGTCACGACCTGTTATGGATCGGTCTTGCACCTGATCATGGTCTTGCTGAGACGGGTTGCTGGATGTCACTTGCAAGGATATCTGGTTTACATGTTAGCAATACGATGAGTTGTCGAGGTATAGGATCTTAATTAAGTATTATAGTGATATGATGGATAACGGTTTAAAAATGGGTCATTGTACCATGTCAAGTATTACACTTTTCGGATTTGACTCACAAACACTTTTTTGGCGAGCGTCCAATTCTACAGATTAATAATAATGTAATAATTATAATAGACAAGTAATAAACATATGTCCAGAACTACAAGAATCTTGGGAGGTTGCATTCACTGATTAAAGATTTTCAGTGTTTTTCTGCCCGTTACCTTTTTATAAATAGTTTTTTTTAGATTACAATACAACCCAAAAACGGATATGAGTAGCGGGTCGAAACTGGTAACTCTAAAAAAGAATCTGACCAGTGATTACACCTACATCTTGTTTTGATTAGTGGACATAAAGCCAGCCTTGTTCTTTATCAGATTTTTGTTGAGGAGGTATGGAACTTGTGAAATTTACTGCACTCAAAGGTGCATTGGTTGGTCTTCCTTGGTGTTAATGGATTGGCAACCGAACAAAGGAAGCGTCTGACTATAGCTGTTGACTTAATTGCCAACCCATCAATAGTATTTATGGATGAACCCAGTTTCTCAAAGTTGCAGCGATAAATTAAAACATCCTTATTCAATTCAAAGTTTCCTCAAAAAGTTTTCCCCCCCCCCACCCATCATTGTAACAAGAATCGTTTCGACCAGGCGACCTATTTATGAAGTGAGGTGAGGAAAAAACTCATTATGCAGGTCCACTTGGCCCAAAATCAAAAAAGGGCCACCAAAAAAAAAAGACAACCTTTTTTGTGGAATATTTTGAGGATTGTTGCTTATATACTATTCACATAATGTAAACTTACCACTTATTTTGAGGTTGGTTCTGTAATATGCTATGTAGGCAATTAAGTAGTATCGGAAGTATAAAAGCTTAAACATAATTCTGCAACATGGATGATTTTGAGGTTCATTCACAACGTAGTATGAAGACCGCAATAGGTGTAGAGATTTTGGCTAGGGCGGACACTGACCTACATTTTTGGCTGAATAGGCTGATGTGCACAAAATTGGCTGGGGCGGAGCTGAAACTTGGCACTGAACACCACTAGCCCACGTACAAATAGAGTGGTCCCGTTGTTTCAGCTTCCTGACTTCTCAAACCTCCATGTTATGTGAAATACAAACGTGATACGGCTACAACATGTCATACACCCAGGATTTATTAGAGAAAGCAAATAATTCTTAATTGTGAAGATAACTGAAGAAACTAGCCAGTGCCAACGTTGCTCTTTCTTCAACAACTCAGCAAGAAATACAAGACAATTCCTCTTCCAATGACCCACCTCCTTGCAGTGGTAGCAGGTGTCATCCTTAGCTGGGTGCTCTTTAGCAGTAGGTTTAGGGTTTTTAGGCTTAGAGATATAACCGTGTTTATCCTTTCCCTTGCCATTTGCTTTACCCTTACCTTTAGCTTTAAGCGATTTCTTATTGGCTTTTTGGATTTTACCACCTTTAATCATCATTACTTGTGGTGTTTCAGCCTTTTTAGGTAAACCTTTTTCATACTCAATGAGCATAGCATGTAGTTCACCAATTGTATCTTCCCCATGTTATGCATATATATTTCTACAAATCCAGTAAATCATTCTAGTAAGGCCATTTCATGATTAAACCAACACAAAAAGATCTGTGGGAGCACATACCAAGACGTCCAGTGGCTCCACAAAGTCCCATTCAATCTAAGCAACATATGCACCAACTGGTTTACCCTCCCATATGACTTTGCAAGCATGGAAAAGTGAATTAGTCCAAACCTCTCAACTCCACTTGTTTTCTCAACATAGATTTTAAGCTCCTGAGCATATCATAATGTTGAAAAATTTTCAATTTCTATGAAGTGCAGGGGGTCATACTCCCAAGCATAAGACAAGCCACCTCATTATAAGCATCATATAAAGCATTCCACTCTGCAAGCACATTTGCTTCAGAATTAGCTGCAGGAGCAGGGGGTATAGGTTGTTCAATGACAAACATCTTCTTTTCGACTCTCAAGACTACTTAAGTCGACGAAGCCAGTCATTGAAATTAGTTCGATAAAAAGATATGGCAACGTTTTTCTCTTTTAACACATTCGACACACAAAGCCAGACATGGTTTTATGATTTTGAACAGAACTAATGCCATCTAAAACAAAAACCATAGTTCACAACATTCAAGTAGAGAATAAGTATTTTCGATAAATACTACACTTGAAGAAAATTAACTACACCAAGTTTAATCAAATAAGACAACATTAATTTTTCTATAGGCACAGGACCCTACTTGCCATAAGACCACCACCACATCATTGATCATCTGCTAGTGAGATGATGATAATCACAGGTAATTGACGATCAATAATTGCCGCCGGTGCAAAATTCACCTAAGAACCACACACACAACTTACTTATTACAATAATATACTAGTAAGCATGTTTCATCCCATCTTTTGCCTCACATTTAGGGTCTACCTTGAAACTATTAGTTGATTCACCAATCAAGCGAAATGTGATTATGTAACACTAACGTCTCACGAAAAAGTGTATAATCACCTTGGGATTACGATCTACACACGTCTCACGCATAGTAAAAAGCATCTGCAAGTGTTCATTTCAAATTGTATGCAATAACTTATTTTAAAAACGGTGATTTTATTTGTCGTGCACTAATATGTCTACGAGAAGCTGCATACATCTTTGTTATCAACATATTTTAATAAATACTTTACTCAATTAAGTAACTTATTACGGTATCACTCATTTTCTTTACATCTATTGTATAAATAGTGTTACCTTTTAAAATTGACTATTCAACAAGTTTTCAAACATAAAGATTAAATAATGGTCAAAAAATGACACTATAGTGACATACCATGTTTCACGGTAACTCCAATCGAATGCACAAAGAAGCGGAGAAAGAGGTTAGCGTGAAGCTTATTAAAAACCTAAAATCTTTAGGAAAATCCTCCTTAAACTTCTCTTATAGTTTTGTTTCAATTGATGGAACCGACTTCCCATGAGTCCAAGGCATTCCTGTTTTTTAACCCTATATATAAAACTTCGAATGTTTGAAAACAATATGAACTATAAATAGTCCATAATAAAAATCTGATTTCATAATAATTAATCATCAACTTATATTTATTTTTCGAAAAACATTTATTTCTTCTCACACAAGTTAATACTTAAAATAAAAATAATAAAACATAAAACTAATTCACATAACAATTTAATTCAATAACAACACTTAACTAGTACTACACTCGTCAAATATAATTATGATCCTCAATTAACTAATAATAAAACAATGTTTTGTTAAATAATATATCATAGAAGGCTACATCATCCAATGATTCATGCAATACGCATCGACATAATCGAATGCCTAAGCATAAACAAGTATATTACCCCCACAATAGCACATAAATTTTAACAACTTTAAGGTCCCCATTGAGACTTAGCTACAGGTATTCCCTACTTTTAAAATAGTAGATCTTACCATTAAATTTAATGTCTAAGCATTTTACAATTCTTACACACACACATCCATATTTGACATAAAATCATTAACAATTAACTAATATTATATCACATAATCGATCCTGATAAATTTGTAGGATTAATCAGACCACCGCATTGAACAACTAATAAAAGAGTTATAAAACCGATCAATTAACAATTAAGACCCATCAAGTCTTTTAATCAATATAAAATTTCATCAACCTAGAATTCCCGTCTAATTAATTTTATAATCAATAAAGATTGAGTACACTTATATATAAAGATTGAATCTTTTTAAGGGCATAAAAACTCCCCAAGGGCTTAAAAATTAATCAAGAAACCCCTAAATTTTTTGTCCAAATTTAATTTACTTGTAGACTAAAAATTTCTACACGATGGCTCGTGATGCCACTTACCCGAAAACTCATGTAGATGTGTCTCATTGATTTTCGGTAATCTTGATTAATTACATATACAAGAAACAGAATCGTTAAACAATGGAATGATTTTGATCCATATCCATTTTTAACACGGTATCGGAAACAAAAAGATTTTACACACCAAACATCATATTCCGTAACTTAATGAAAACCACACACGATATTTCCTGGGAGGAATTGGGCTGTTGCAAGACGCTTACCAATGTTAATTATGATTATTCTTATACATGTCCAAGCTGGGAGCTGTTGGAATATGTCAAGTATAAATTAATTGATATGAAACGGATTATTTATTCGAAGCCTACGGGGAGCACGCGTAATATGTAAAACAATTAAAGAATATATTAAAGAGAATAATATATATAATGTGATAAGCATAACTTATGTTTAAATATGTTTAAAAGTAAATAATTAACATACAGTTATGCTTATCACATAAATATATTACATTTAATATATTCTTTAATTGTTTTCCATAAAAAATTCAGCGAGCCGTGCGTCCCTAGCTCGAATAAACAATTTGGACATATATTAATTTATACTTGGACATATTCTAATAGAATCCATGAACCACTTGAATATGCGACTCGAAACGGATGAAAAAAATGCACCCTTTCATTACTTATTTCAGTTGACAACTTAGAAGCAGATTTTTATCATACTTCGCATTTTCTTAACCAAAATCACCCAAAAATGTGGAGCATTTATAGGTAAGAGCACTAAGCAGATTGTTGTGAATATGGAAGCAACAGAAACGTACTAAGCAAGCATCAATATCCGCATATCCGCGTGAGCAACTTGCAGAGATATGAGAACATAGATGCTCAATTATCTAGAGAAAAACTGCCAGTCATTAAAATATTGTTTCGTGTCTTGTTCGGGTCACTAAACTGAGGCACCAAGTTAATATGATTCAAATGGAATATAGAACCATCTTTTTAATCACTCGGATATACAAAAAAATATAAGATTATGACTAAAACACAAGAAAAATGAAAAAAAAAAGCTTACGTTTGAACTTTGATGTATGCAAACTCCTTGTAGACTTTAAGTAGAATATGTATAGAAGTTTGCATTTATTAATACCTTTATAAAACAAGGTCCAAATCCACCTGCACCAATTTTATTACATTGGGACAGAGAAACCGCCAATTAGAATATCAAGCAAATCTAGAAGAAAATGATAACATTAGCCGTCCATGTTGCTTAGCTAGGATTTCATATTAATCCAATAGTTTTCCTATGCAGTAAACACATCAGATAACAATCAGCAACTTGATCATCCACATCTGAAAAAACAGTTTCATTAGGGTTTTTAGAAAAAAACATATACCCTTAAACAAAACAAAGAGCTGCATAGCCATGGTTACCCATAACGCGTGTAGAGACATGGCTTTGACCATCAGCTGGCCCATCCTTTGTCAACCCAAAATCAGACAGTTTGGCATTGTAGTTCTAAAAGCAAGTAATGGTTAAATTTGTAAGACACCTGGAATAGGAAACAATCAAAGTAACAACTTTATGAAAGATGACCAATAATTTGAGTGCCTCGAGGCATGAACTCGTACACAAGGAGCCTGCGAACATCTTCTAGGCAATAATGATTAACTAACAATCTCTACACATTTTGAAGAAATCACATCAGCGCTGCCCTACAATAGTTGATTTCCTGCCTGCATAAATATCACAATCGAATGCTAGCTTAAGTAGATTGACATTAATGAATTCCACTTCAGCAACCCTGAGTGGGGACTGAATCTCCCTGTAATCGGTAAGCTATATATATTGTTATCCTTACGTGCATTATGTAATTATTTGAGTTGATATATCATTCAGTGAATAAAGAAAAACACGTACATAGTTAGCAGGCCCATGAATAAACAAAACCTGCGCTTTGGCTGCTATAAATAATTGGTTTAGGAACAAAGAAGATAAATAAGCAAAATAAATTACCTTAGAGATGGGGAGCCTGTAGAGATGCAACCTGTTTATGAACGTGTAAGATCAAAGCAAACCCTAATATCAAAAACCTTATTATCAAACCCTAATACCAAAAAAACAAACATTAACATAAACAAAATCAAAAAAAAAATAACACATATTCATTAACTCGTATTTCATACGTATTGAAGACCATGTGTTGGGATGGTTGAGTTGAGGAGGGGCGAGGGCCACGATACAATGAAGTAGGTTTGTAAAAACGTATCTTTTTCTAAATAATGTAGGGTTTTGAGAGAAGAGATAACAGAAAACATATCTTTTCAACAATGCATATTAATGGTTACACCATGATCCTGATGGACTCTTCTACATCTCTCCTCACTCTCTTATTGGATATGAACAATTTTATCAATCAAGTATTTAATGTATCCTTGCGGATCTATGAATGAATATTATATCATTATAAGGTTTAACATTTAAAACCTTGACATGATATTCACCAGTGTGTTTAGAATGTTATGTATTTTGTATTTTATATCTCTTCCAGATCTAAAACGCTCCCACTTACTTTTTGTAATTAAATACTCTTCTATAATTACTTAGCATGTAGAGTAAAAGTTGTCTTCGTGCTCAAGTACTTGTTGTGGACCAGACGTATGTGATATTCATACATCGTACGTCAGTCATCAGTGTACTAGCTCTGATGGGGACAATGCTGCTCCTTATCTCCCGAGGGAGCTGGCTGGTCCTTGCCTCTTGAGGGGACTAGCTGCTCCTGATCTGCTGGTCCTTGTCTCCTGAGGGGACTAGATATTCTTGACTGACTGGTCCTTGCCTCCTGAGGGGACTAGCTATTCTTGACTGGCTGGTCTTTGCCTCCTGAGGGGACTAGCTGCTCCTGACCTGCTGGTCCTTGCCTCCTGAGGGGACTAGCTGCTCCTGACCTGCTGGTCCTTGTCTCCTGAGGGGACTAGATATTCTTGACTGACTGGTCCTTGCCTCCTGAGGGGACTAGCTATTAACTTACCTCCTAGGAAGCTACTACTCTTTAGTTATTACCTCTGGACCTAAGGTGACCTTCGTCACCCCAGCTATTCCAGTGGACCGTTCTAACATGGAGTAGTTTACCTTAGGAAAATTAGGAGTTATAAGGGAATTTTGTATTTCTATGACTCAAGATACCACTTATTTCTAAGTAAGACTCAATTTTGTGACACATTGTTGAATCTATTTTTCTTCCTACATGACAAGAATTTCATTTTGACACTGTGCAGCACATATGCAAAGTTTTTTATTTCCAAATCTATTCTTTTTCTGTAGTATTCTATTTTTGTTCACAAAGCATCGTAACATATCAAATTTATACAATATTCTAGATAAAAATGACAAAACATTTGTCATTTCCACTGATTCCCATCTTCTTCATATTATATCGCATACTATTTATCATCCATCCCTTTTTAAGATGCATTCACATGAAATACAACGTTTTTGCCGTAACCGTTATAGAAATAAATAGATTATGATGGCTTAAATTTTTAAAAAAAATCACCATATATACTTGTCACATAATATTTTTATAATATTTTTATAGGCATAAAAAAATACTTATGTTTATATTAATGTTGTTTTTTTTGTCTTTTTTGTGTATTGATAACCATTTTACCCTCTAAAGATAAGCTATATAAATGGTCTATGTGATTGGCAAATATTGCATCAACCCGTCCATGTTACATAAATAATCCTTGTGATTGGCAAATATAAAAACCCCTATATTATTGTTTTGTAATCTAGCTCCTTGCTAGTTTTTGTTTCTAATAAAATCGCCGTTCCAAAAAAAAAATCAAATAATGCCCCTATTAGATGTTGCAAACACACACTAGTACAAATCTGGGATTTCTTCACACATGTTGTTTTTTGAACGGCCACACAATCAGATATTTATGTGACTAAATGTACGAGAATAAAATAAACAGCCACACTTGAACTCATTTTGTGTGTCCATTTCAGAATTTGATTGTCACACATTTGAATATTTATGTGACTAGGGGTAACTGGTAATTTTTTGTTGATTATTTAGTCACTTATAATTTAGGACGTGTGACAGATACAAATAAGTTTGAAACATTAGTCACACTATATTTATACATATGTGACAAATATATGTCACACAATTGAACAGTGTGACCAAAATCAATATATGGTCACATGAAGTAATTGTGTATGTGGCTAAATCATATAGTCAAGTTTGTCACACATTATTTAAAAGTGACTGCTATTTTTTGTTGAATATTTAGCCACATGAATTTGAAATGTGTGACAACTAAAAAGTAAGTTTGAAGCATTAGTCACGATATACATTTAAAAGTGACAAATATATGACACACACTTGAACAGTGTGACCAAATGTCATATATGGTCACACTAAACCATAGACATACATGATTAAGTGTAACCAAAATTTGATACATATGGTCACGTAAATTAATATGTGTGTCTAAAGTTTAGTGTGTGTTTGCTTGCCAAAACCTAATGTGTATAATCATATTTAATTGTAGCATGATCATGTGACTATAGGCTTTACAATAGTCAAACCATATCACAAATGTGTATCTAAAAAAACCCAAACTCTTCATTCTCCCTCTCCTTCTTCCCGCTACTAATTTTCCCCAAAATAAAAACCCCAAAATTTCCCCCAAAATCCTAGAAGGCGCCACATTTCCCTCTCCAATTTTCATTCCTAACAAAACCCTACTCTTTTCCACCTCTC
>BQNB010110520.1:0-13025 GCA_026074375.1 Tanacetum coccineum | reverse complement strand
TAATGTTGTTAGAACAAAATACTCCTACTTATAAAAGACACTACAATTTATTACGGAGTAAGCATTTAAATACTTAATTACAATTTAAATCACTAACTTTTTCACTATCACTTACTCCACAAACATATATACAAAAAAATTGAACACACATACTAACGTAATTATACATTGCCGTCGCTGTGCGCGGGTAATCGTCTAGTTTAAATAAACTAAAAAACTTGAATCTTTTGGGCGGGTTATTTCCCTCCCCACTTTTCATTGCCTTCACAAAACTCTAAACTTTTCCCCTCTACACTTTCACAAACTTAAACTTAAACTTAATCTTTCTGCCACTTAACACCATCACCTAACCAACGTCACACACCACCACCACGACCACTGTCGCACACCATTGTTGTCACAAGCCACGTTCGTCCTACAACCAAGCCAGCAACAAACTAATTGAATTAGGAGGTACCAAATTGTTACAATTGATGTTGTTTTTAAATTAACCTTTTTAATATCTCATTAATGTTGTTGTTGAGTTTGATACTGGAAGAAGTTGTATTGTTAGTTGTGGTGTCTATTTGTCAAGTTTTAATATGGTTATAAGCTGAACTGAGTAAATTCTGAGTTATATTGTGTAAATATACAAACGATTTGTGGGATGTTAGCCATGGCGCGAGCCACGGAGTGGTGCGTCGTCGGCTTTTCTCGCGCCAAGGCTTGGCGCCAACCCACGAGCCGACCACTCCCTCCGCTCTAAAACACGTCTTTTATTTGCGTTTCAAATAGAAGTGTTTAAACAAAATCCAAAAGGTAAACGCGTCAAGACACTAATGCTATGTTAGGCAAAACTAGGTTGGTGTCGGCAATCAACATTTATGTAGTTGTTTGTTTTATAAAAGTGTTCGATAAAATAGTTGAATCCATACCTATTAAGTATCGTATAAAATAACGTGAAACTAAGGGGGTGTTTGTTTTGGCTTATATGTGGGTTTATGAGCTTATTTGATTTCGGGTTATATTTCATAAGCCCCAATTTTCTGGCTTA
Organism: Tanacetum coccineum; assembly: GCA_026074375.1. NCBI lineage: Eukaryota > Viridiplantae > Streptophyta > Magnoliopsida > Asterales > Asteraceae > Tanacetum > Tanacetum coccineum. The sequence continues at coordinate 11,992 of BQNB010110520.1, read as the reverse complement.
TTTTGAAACTTGTGGACTTATATAAGTTTATTACGACATGATAAACTTATATAAGACCATAAGTCCCCAATAAGCCAGGAAATTAGGGTTTATGAAATATAAGCCGAAAATCAAATAAGCTCGTAAGCCCACATATAAGCCAAAACAAACACCCCCTTAAACAAAACCTAATTCGATAAACAATCCAAATTAATTAAAACCTAATTTGATAAAGCTAGGGCTTCGAATATAATGAGTGATAACGATAATAACGAACAATTAAACAGAATTATACGTGTAACTATAACGGAATAACAAATTATTAAACCCTAACTAAGGATTGTTTTAAATTGGAGTGGTTTTGGGATTTATGAAGGTGGATTGATCGGTATAGTCGATGTTATTTAATTATATAATTGTATTTAAATTGAGGCACTTTTATTGACTTTTTACATAAGATGAAGGGCTAAAAGTATAAAATTGTCATAAGATGAAGAAAGATAATAATAAGGCTAGGCACGATAGTGACCATCAACGACATTTATTTTTTCCTGCCACATCAGCTTTCTTTCTCTGACGACCTACAGACGATTTTTTACCACTATAAGGCGACCTTTATTTTTTTTTCAAATTTTTTTAACAACAAAATTAAATTTTATTAAATAAAAACATTACATAGTAATAAAACATTACATAATAATTCAAATAACATTAAAACATTACAATAATAAAATGACTAAACTAGTGTTGATTTTCATGATCCCAAATGTGTTCCACTAAATCGGCTTTTAGGCTCCCGAGTAACTTCCATCTATTCTTGATGCGTTTTTACGGGATCATCACGGTGTTGTTCTTCTCGAAAAAATTTGGAAAATATCGCCACCTTGTTGTCATGAATTATCATATTATGTAATATGATCAATGTGTACATGACATCCGATAGTCTACGTCGCGACATCCCTCGAGCCGGATGTTTAATCAGTTTCCACTTCTTCTTTGATACAATATTCGTTTGATACAATATTCGTTTAATTACACCAAAAGCTCATTCCACATCTATTCTTCCTGCTTCGTGCTTCGTCATATACAATATTCGTTTATGATCATTCGTACCTCGATTTTTAATGGATGGATCATTGCAGATATATCCTATCAGTAAGATAATATCCCCTTTTATAAGGCATGTTGTTAGCCACGAATGGAACATTCGGTGCTTTTCCCGCTTTGAGATCATTGAAAAGAGGGGATTGACGTTAAACGTTCACGTCGTTATTCATCCCGGAGACACCAAAGAACGCGTGCCAAATCCATAAATCATTGGAGGCTATCGTTTCCAATAAAATGAATGGATCTTATTAATATCTATCAGATCCTATTATCATGAAAATTATACACGTTAACACCTAACAACAAACAAAAACCTTTACAATTGGTCTATTTTTGGCAAAACTAGCGTAAAGTAGTTGTTTGTTTTATAAAATTACCTGGTCACTTCGTTGTATATGTAAATATAAAGTGTAAAACAATGTACTATTATAACAAAAACGTGTCCTTTATTATCATTTCAAATAGAAGCGTTTAAACAAAATCCATAAGGTAAACACAACAATAAGCATTATGTTCTAGACACTAAATGCTATATGTTTGGTAAAACTAGCTAGGTGTTAGCAGTAGATGTGTACTTGTAATTAAAAAGTGTAAAACAACGTAAAACCAAAACGCGTCTTTTATTAGCGTTTCAAATAGAAGCGTTTAAACAAAATCCAAGAGGTAAACGCGTCTAGACACTAATGCTATGTTTGGCAAAACTAGGTTGGTGTCGGCAATAGTAGTTGTTTGTTTTATGAGTTTTTCATTTATTAATGCACAAGCCTTTGGTTATATAATCGGGGCTTTGATAAACCCTTTTTTGTACTTATGGGCTTATAAGCCATTTTTTCAAACTATCATAAGCCATAACCTGGGGTGTTTGTTTCGGCTTATAGCTTATTTGATTTTGGCTTTTTTAAAACTTTTCAGCTAATATAAGTTAATTATGACACAATAAACTTATATAAGCCAAAAAGATTCAAAACAAGCCACAAAAAAGCGAGCTTATGAAACATAACCACCACCAGGATAACTACCTCCCGAGTAACCACAACCATAAGGGAAACCATAACCACTATACCCACCTCCAGGACCCTCGCAATAAGAGTAACCACCACCAGGATAACTACCTCCCGAGTAACCACAACCATAAGGGAAACCATAACCACTATACCCACCTCCAGGACCCTCGCAATAAGAGTAACCACCTCCAAGACCGCCGCCATACGGGTACCCCTGACTATCATACCCACCTCCATGACCAAAACCAAAAGGATAACTACCTCTAGGACCGCCACCAAAAGGATAACTACCTACTCGACCACCACAATGTCTACCATAACCATGACCATGAACATAAGCAGCATCTCCATAACCACTAAGCCCACCGGTACCATAACCAGTGTTACCATCTATCGGACCACCACCATGACCACCGACACCATATTCAACATCACTATCATCTCTCGGGTTACCACCTCTATGAGTCGGACCTGTAACATAAAGACTTATGGATTAACTGATAAATTTGAAGAACTCATGTTAAAGTTTCCATGTTTTTATCTATTTGTGCCTCCCAAACAAGGCAATGTGCACGTAATCATTTAGGATGGAAATTGTTTGCAACGGGATGGTGACACAAATAAATAAAAAAAGAAGACCATAGGATTGTTAATTTGCGCGTCAATGTTCGATGCAAAATTTTACTATAATAAATTACAATTACAATCTCATAGTATATTTTATTGTCTTAGACTTGTTTATTAAATTATTTATAGTAAGATGTGTGATGACATGTAATAGTAGGGTTCTTATAGTCATAGGTAAATCTGGGTATATCTTGGTAATTCTAAGGAGTGTGGAAATTTACTGAATATTTTAAAGGTCTTGGAAATTTAGGCATCTAATAGTGTGAGTGAAGTCTTGGTCTAAAGGTATAACGTATAACATCAGATTATCAGGTTGGGGAAAAATAACTGAGTGTATCATTCTTGGTGGGTAAAATCTGAAAAGGGTATGAGTACGACGAAGAGACAAAAAGCAAAAGTCATGAGTATAGTTCATACATACAGAAATCATAAACATACACAAATTCAAATAATTTCCCGAGCACCAGATACATAAACATATAACATGATATTCGAGGGGATGCCTCATCATGTGGGTGAGGGGTGACCTCTTACAGAACAGACGGAGGGATCAGCTCCATGTGAGGATATACAAGGCACGTACACCACATCACCTTATACCTACCAGACAGAAACTAGGATGCACCCATACGCTCCCAGAAAATAAAATCGGCCGCCCGGGAATAATAATAATAATAAATACAGATCAGACTGGGACGCCGCGGGGATCACTCTCCGCGGAAGAGTCATGACACGGTGCCTCTGTGTCACGGTCATGGTACCTCCATGACTAGTCAAACCTGCAAAAAACTTATACAGAAAACATAGCATGCATATAATGGCTCGGGCAGAGCAGAAAACGTAACTTGTAACACATCAGACACATATAATAGGGAAACATAGCAGTTATCAGGAATCCTATGACAGAACATAAAAAGAAAACGCGCGAAAGAATATCCTTACAAAAGGACGAAAACCCGTACAAACGAATAATACTCATAAAGGAGCAGATATATCCGTACAGAATAGTCAAACAAACGAAGAATGCTCATAAATGAGTAGACTTATCCGTACCTGAAATATGCCGTACAGAGACAATGCAAAAGTAGAACAGGACACTCCGATCGAATAAGCTACATAAGAGCGGGCGTGCATGAGTTGTATGGTCGTAATTAACCGAAATCCCATTTTAAGTAACGTTCCATTTTTAGCAGGTTTCCAGACTTATTTGACTTTCCGAAAATAGCAGGTTACAATAATAAGTAGGTTTCGTAATTCATAAAATCTCCATTTAAAGTAATCGTGTGACTTGACCGTATTTTATTACCGTAATCCATGAAAACGTAAAACTTAGACGTGCGTGATACACATATAAAATGTTGACGTATAAAACGGAACATTAAAACTGACAGTGAGTTAAAACGACAACTTAAACGACCGAACGCAACTCAAAACGTCGCTTGCCGAAATCGTCGATTACGACATGCGTGCTGAAATTTACGTCACGCTGGGAACCGTCTATGCTGTGCTGAACAGCGTCTACGTCGTCCTAGCTGATATTTACGTCGTGCTGGGAATCGTCTACGCTGTGCTGGACAACGTCTACGTCGTGCTGGGAAACGTCTACGTCGTACTGGACAACGTCTACGTCACCAGACCGATTAGCCAAAATCCAAAAATAACTTGTTTAACGCGTTTTTAACCAACGTAAAAAAAAGTTTCGTATTAATATTTTAAGAATCAAGAACTCATAACCGTGTCGACGCCGAGCCGAGGTCACTCGGACGTCGCGAAACGTGTCAGGAGAATCAGGGGCAACGCCCGAAGAAGTAAGGACCTTAATAGCTGCAGAGAAGTGACCATCACTCAACTTCCGCTTGCACTGGGAAATATTGGCCGCTATGAGCGTAGTGCTTGGGGATCCGTCAAAGCCAAAATTATACCACCTTCATGCTGGTAGTAAGAGAATGGGGTCTCAGTTGGTGAGTGAGAAGCCTAAGAAAAATAAGCCAAGTGTTGGCCCGATTTCTTCTTTTGTTGCACCTCGGCCTCTTCTTGTTGATTTGGTCGCTAATGTTGGCCAAAAAGAGGCAGGGTATTCGAAAGGATCGCCACGTGTATTACATCATACGATGTTGGCTCCTTCTGCGAAGGAGAGTGGTCCGAGTGCTGATGCGAATCTGAGACCTCCCGTGAAGCGAAAGTATTTGCAGCCGCCTATGAGGTAAGCTTTGATGGCTTTGTACATAGCGCGAGGTGTCTTCTTGAGTTGCATATGTAAACTGTCGTTGTTATTTTGTTTCCAGGGAACCAAATTTTAAGAAAGTAGCCATCGAACCTTTGGTTGAAGATGGCGTTGTTGGTGCGAAGCCAGATTCCTCTTCCAGGGGAAGTGATGCGGAGTCATTTTTTGATGACCCGCTTGTGTGCCGTGATATTGTGGATAAATGTGTGGAGGGATCAAAGCATAACCAAAGCATAAACCATAAGGAACTATACATGACAAGTTGGAAAGCCAGAATCAAACATCGGCTCCCTAATAAAATAAAATAAATAGATATGAATACAAGAGAGATAAATCGACGGTAAATCTCCTCCAAGCTTAAGTATCTTGCCCAAGTCCAAAGCAAAATGTGGTAGTTTTATAGGGTGTGTAATTATTATAAGGTGAGTCTGGGATATGTTTTGTAAGTATGGGGAGTATGTTGAGCCGGTAATGGCATTGTGGGGGTCTTGAGGAATATGGGCAGTTTATTTATCGTGTGGATATAGGTAAGGTCCTGAGTACGTGTAAATGTAAAACGTCTGGTTATTGTATTGAAGGATGCAATAAAGTGTGATATTAAGCGTGAGTAAAGCTGTAAAGGTATAAGTCATGAGAGAAGACTGAAAGACGTAAGTCATGATACACAATATTTAACATGTACGGAAACAAAGGTTCTTGAAAAGTTCTAACTGATTTTAATAAGTCGTGAAATATAATAAGTATGCACCAAATTCAAATATTGCCCCGAGCACAAGTAATATAATACAAGACTTGTAATATAACATGATATTCGAGGGGATGCCTCATCATGCGGGAGAGGGGTGACCTCTTCATAAATGTGTGGAGGGATCAGCTCCATGTGAGGATATACGAGGCACGTACACCACATCACCGTGTAAATCGTGCTTAAAAACTAGGATGCACCCATACGCCCCCGTGATACTTGCCAAACTAGTATATATGGTCCCAAGTAAAACACCCTGAATTAGGACGCCGCGGGGATCACTCTCCGCGGAAGAGTCATGACACAGGTGCCTCGTGTGTCACGGTCATGGTACCTCCATGACTAGTCAACCTGCATGTAAAACTTGTCTAACACGTGGTCATACATATAATGGCTCGAGCAAAGCAATACAATTAACTTGAAAACATGTAAAACACAAATAAGGGGATCGTTACGAGAATAATATAGAACCTATGAGAATAAAATAAACGAAAAGAACAAATGCGTATAGGGAAGAACCTATTAGAATAAAAAGGAACAACAAAGTACGGAAAAAAGAACAACTTAAAATAGAAACGAACAAATACGAATAAAAAGGCACAACTAAGTGTCGAAGGCGGCGTTTGATATCGACTTAATTGAGTTAATATAAAAATTGTTTGTTTGTGACCTGTTAGTACAAAATTTAGCACCGGACCGAATTTAGCACCGGACCGAAGTTCAAGTCACAGAAGTTCAAGAGATACAAAAGTATGGCGCACGGCCAACAAACTTCGTCAAACTATCAGCAGCAACTTTGCTTGGACATACCGCCTACCCATCCATGACGTGTCTTCTACCTTTGACCCTTCCAGCAATGGTATCTTCCTCCACAAGGTGCGACGGGGAGCAAACATCATTCACCAGCGCTTCGGTCCCTGTGTAATAAGCTTTAGTTCCATCCCATGCATACACGAAGTCTTTGAATGCAGTCTCTGAAAAAACATGCAGCGCCATTAGAAACAGAAGACATAGACATGCATACGTACCAATAACTTCATACCTTGCTCATCCACCAGAATCTGCGGGAAACGAGGATAGTCTTCCCACATGTATGCCAGGTCCGCCTTGAACAGGACCTCATCCTCGTAGGAGCGCACCTTGGCAGGATAACGGCATAATCGCTGATAGTCAGGGTCGTTCTCAACTTGATCAACGGATCTTGGGCTTGACTTTATCATTTGGACTTGAATGGAAAAGGAGTCATTTCACTTGGTTTATCAAAGGAATTTGAGTTGTTCTTCTTTGATTTTCCATTGAATGAGACTTGAAGTAGCACAGATAGACTTGAGAGCAGCACCCAATCTCAGTCAAAACATCCATTTTTCATATTCAGCTACGAACTCATCGTTCGACATAAGAGAGAATCGCTGCATAGTGGCTGACGGCGCCCATTTATCCACAATATCACGGCACACAAGCGGGTCATCAAAAAATGACTCCGCATCACTTCCCCGGGAAGAGGAATCTGGCTTCGCACCAACAACGCCATCTTCAACCAAAGGTTCGATGGCTACTTTCTTAAAATTTGGTTCCATGGAAACAAAATAACAACGACAGTTTACATATGCAACTCAAGAAGACACCTCGCACTATGTACAAAGCCATCAAAGCTTACCTCATAGGCGGCTGCAAATACTTTCGCTTCACGGGAGGTCTCAGATTCGCATCAGCACTCGGACCACTCTCCTTCGCAGAAGGAGCCAACATCGCACGATGTAATACACGTGGCGATCCTTTCGAAGACCCTGCCTCTTTTTGGCCAACATTAGCGACCAAATCAACAAGAAGAGGCCGAGGTACAACAAAAGAAGAAATCGGGCCAACACTTGGCTTATTTTTCTTAGGCTTCTCACTCACCAACTGAGACCCCATTCTCTTACTTACCAGCATGAAGGTGGTATAATTTTGTCTTTGACGGATCCCCAAGCGCTACGCTCATACGTGTGTACTCGTCAATCAACTCTTGACCAACGAATTTTTTGTTTTATGAGCATAATCTAAAACCGCCTGACGAGCTCCACCCGAATAAGGAAGCATGCCCTCTAATATGCTCGTCGTACTGGTTCGGGTATCAGGTTAATCCGGACAGATTAGTCGAAAATTAGATTAGGAGGCTAAATAGCCACCAATTATCATTATGAAGATCCCGATATATCTTCGTTTCCCTTAGGTGGATAGAGAATTTGGTTTTATGAGCCTAATCTAAAACCGCCTGACGAGCTCCACCCGAATAAGGAAGCATGCCCTCTAATATGCTCGTTGTATTGGTTCGGGTATGAGGTTAATCCGGACAGATTAGTCGAAAACTAGATTAGGAGGCTAAATGTGCAGCTCTCGGTGAAAATCATTTGTGATTTCATTTAGTTAAATCCTGATCTCGACTCCCCTCATATTTGTAATAAATCCTTTGATTATAATCGCACGATGTAATACACGTGGCGATCCTTTCGAAGACCGTGCCTCTTTTTGGCCAACATTAGCGACCAAATCAACAAGAAGAGGCCGAGGTGCAACAAAATAAGAAATCGGGCCAACACTTGGCTTATTTTTCTTAGGCTTCTCACTCACCAACTGAGACCCCATTCTCTTACTACCAGCATGAAGGTGGTATAATTTTGGCTTTGACGGATCCCCAAGCGCTACGCTCATACGTGTGTACTCGTCAATCAACTCTTGACCAACGAATTTTTTCGCCCATTCCATGGTCTTACCAGACCCATAGTAATTAGCGCTCATGTTCTTAATATACCTCCGCATATATTCAGTAGAGTCTCCTTGGGACATTATTTTATCTTGTTGAGCTCTATAATGTATGTCAGATAAAGCAGACTTTCTCCTCCTAATTCGCTCCTCTATCTCCTCGTCAAAGCTCAGATGGGTGCTATCCATCCCCAACACTTCCATCGCCACCTCCGGTGACGCCCTAAGTTGAGCAATCAGAATCATCCACTCAGTATCAGACATAGTCGCAGCTTTGCGATCTAAAAACGCTAATCTATCCCTCGCTAAAGATAAATCTGCAATCAGGGGACCATATATACTAGTTTGGCAAGTATCACGGGGGCGTATGGGTGCATCCTAGTTTTTAAGCACGATTTACACGGTGATGTGGTGTACGTGCCTCGTATATCCTCACATGGAGCTGATCCCTCCACTGGGCGAAAAAATTCGTTGGTCAAGAGTTGATTGACGAGTACACACGTATGAGCGTAGCGCTTGGGGATCCGTCAAAGCCAAAATTATACCACCTTCATGCTGGTAGTAAGAGAATGGGGTCTCAGTTGGTGAGTGAGAAGCCTAAGAAAAATAAGCCAAGTGTTGGCCCGATTTCTTATTTTGTTGCACCTCGGCCTCTTCTTGTTGATTTGGTCGCTAATGTTGGCCAAAAAGAGGCAGGGTCTTCGAAAGGATCGCCACGTGTATTACATCGTGCGATTATAATCATCACTTCATTAGAATAAAAGGATTTATTATTGTCTTAAGGACAACCTAAGGGGTGGTATTTATACTCATTACCCAACAAGTGGGCTTGGAGGGGTCATCAAGGTTAGCCCATCTCTCGAGGCACCTTTTTACCTTCCACCATTAATGCATTCTCCAACAACCACTTATTACTTACACTAACTATTGTTCCATGATCTTCTTTCCCACTCGAATAGGGGGGGAACCTCTTCTGTAGTCAAGACCGCACATCTTCCTTTCACTCTCTATCCGCACTTGACTGGGGAGACATGATGACGTATAGTCTGGACTATCCATACGCTAGTACTTGGACTAGCCCGTTCTCCAAATTTGTTGGGCTCACTAGCCCAATCTGCAGCCAGGACAGCGCACGCCGCAGTCCCTGATATCACGCAGTAGCGCTGGTCGCACCTCGTGCGACAGCGCCCGCATAAAAGGAATATGCCAAAGCATATTCCAAGCATTCTAGAAACATCTAGATGATTATCCTCAACTGAACCTCATGGGCCTCGATTACCTTGGGCCGCAATACACGGAAACCCTAAGGGTTTCTCCCCTATAAAAGGAGGGCGCCTCACCTCCTTTCAGGTATCGAATCTAAACCAATTTCATTATTAACCTTACAACCTCAAGACCGATACTTACTCTCACGCCCGAGGATAATCGTAGGATCCGTCCTACGATAAGACTAACGGCGCACTTAGTTCTTTTGCAGGTTTTACAAGGATTCACTTAGTGCAAGACTCGGCTCAACAACCGAATTAACCCTAATTCGGTCCGGTGCTAAATTTTGTACTAAGAAGTCACAAACAAACAATTTTTATATTAACTCAATTAAGTCGATATCAAACGTCGCCTTCGACACTTAGTTGTGCCTTTTTATTCGTATTTGTTCGTTTCTATTTTAAGTTGTTCTTTTTTAAACGCGTGTGTTCTTTTCTTTTCTTATTGGTTCTTTTTGTCACGTAACGATTCTTTTCCGTACTTTGTTGTTCCTTTTTATTCTAATAGGTTCTTCCCTATACGCATTTGTTCTTTTCGTTTATTTTATTCTCATAGGTTCTATATTATTCTCGTAACGATCCCCTTATTTGTGTTTTACATGTTTTCAAGTTAATTGTATTGCTTTGCTCGAGCCATTATATGTATGACCACGTGTTAGACAAGTTTTACATGCAGGTTGACTAGTCATGGAGGTACCATGACCGTGACACACGAGGCACCTGTGTCATGACTCTTCCGCGGAGAGTGATCCCCGCGGCGTCCTAATTCAGGGTGTTTTACTTGGGACCATATATACTAGTTTGGCAAGTATCACGGGGGCGTATGGGTGCATCCTAGTTTTTAAGCACGATTTACACGGTGATGTGGTGTACGTGCCTCGTATATCCTCACATGGAGCTGATCCCTCCACACATTTATGAAGAGGTCACCCCTCTCCCGCATGATGAGGCATCCCCTCGAATATCATGTTATATTACAAGTCTTGTATTATATTACTTGTGCTCGGGGCAATATTTGAATTTGGTGCATACTTATTATATTTCACGACTTATTAAAATCAGTTAGAACTTTTCAAGAACCTTTGTTTCTGTACATGTTAAATATATATACACCCACAAATCCAGGGGGTGCATGCAGGATCGTTTCAAGCATATTTGGAAACCTTTCTTCTACCTCATCGGGAAACGATCGAATCCACATGCAAGCATCGTAAAACTCACCCGCTGATATTTCGTAAAGGCTGTTACTCATGGTCTTTGGCGCTCCAAAATCAGATATTGACGACATTCTTCTTTTGTCTTAACAGCGATTTGATGCGATTGGGATCCAACAGCGATTTGATGCGCCAAACCTTTTTCATATTCAGCTACGAACTCATCGTTCGACATAAGAGAGAATCGCTGCATAGTGGCTGACGGCGCCCATTTATCCCCGAGCCATTATGTATATGACCACGTGTTAGACAAGTTTTACATGCAGGTTGACTAGTCATGGAGGTACCATGACCGTGACACACGAGGCACCTGTTTCATGACTCTTCCGCGGAGAGTGATCCCCGCGGCGTCCTAATTCAGGGTGTTTTACTTGGGACCATATATACTAGTTTGGCAAGTATCACGGGGGCGTATGGGTGCATCCTAGTTTTTAAGCACGATTTACACGGTGATGTGGTGTACGTGCCTCGTATATCCTCACATGGAGCTGATCCCTCCACACATTTATGAAGAGTTCGACATAAGAGAGAATCGCTGCATAGTGGCTGACGGCGCCCATTTATCCCCGAGCCATTATATATATGACCACGTGTTAGACAAGTTTTACATGCAGGTTGACTAGTCATGGAGGTACCATGACCGTGACACACGAGGCACCTGTTTCATGACTCTTCCGCGGAGAGTGATCCCCGCGGCGTCCTAATTCAGGGTGTTTTACTTGGGACCATATATACTAGTTTGGCAAGTATCACGGGGGCGTATGGGTGCATCCTAGTTTTTAAGCACGATTTACACGGTGATGTGGTGTACGTGCCTCGTATATCCTCACATGGAGCTGATCCCTCCACACATTTATGAAGAGGTCACCCCTCTCCCGCATGATGAGGCATCCCCTCGAATATCATGTTATATTACAAGTCTTGTATTATATTACTTGTGCTCGGGGCAATATTTGAATTTGGTGCATACTTATTATATTTCACGACTTATTAAAATCAGTTAGAACTTTTCAAGAACCTTTGTTTCTGTACATGTTAAATATATATACACCCACAAATCCAGGGGGTGCATGCAGGATCGTTTC
>BQNB010110519.1:0-22539 GCA_026074375.1 Tanacetum coccineum | reverse complement strand
AGCTGTTACAGAAAGAGGGCTTTTGCCCTTGGTTTCACTTAAAAGCTTGTAACAAGCTCATTTTAAGCTCAAAATGAAAAAGGGAAAGTGTTCTAGAAAGCTTATGAGTGGCTTAATCTAAAAATGAAAAGAAATCTAAGCTAGAAACACTGAAAAACATTTAAATTTGATGATGAAAGTAGCTAACTCAGGAAATGACTTAAAAAGGCTAAAATTAAGAAAAGCTAAAATGCTTAAAAGGCCAAATTAGAAACTAAGCTTATGAAGACTTATAAATCAACTAACAAGCTACTTATTTAAACAATAGAATCTAACACTATAAGCTAAATTTAAATCTTAAAAGCTAAACTATTCTAACTACTATTTTTGGATTTTTGGCTTTTTAAGAGCAAAATTAAGCTGACAAATTAAGCTGAAAATGGAAATTAAGCCCTATTCTATATTAAGCTATACCTAGACTAAATCCTATCCTAACCTTAGAAACTAAAACCTAGGATTCCTAGCTAAAGATTAAGCTAAAAGTGACAGTAGGAACTCCTTAGTTCCCACTGATGCACTTTACACAAGTGCAAAGTTATAGTGCAGGTTACCTAAGGAGGATAAACATGCACTACTTACACTTATTGAGTGTGTACGAACACACTAAACTCACTAGCAAAAGCTCAAAGAGCTAAAATCAAACTTAAGCTATTAAACCTAAGCTAAAAACTCCCCTGGTGCTGACACTATGAAAATAAACTCTAATCTTTTCATTTTCAAAATCTAACTTATAAAAACTCTTAAACTATTAATTTTAAATGAAATTTAAACTGACTCAATGAAAAACTAAAGCTCACTTTGACTATTTGTGGTCAAAGAAGCTTATTCCAAACACCCCTTTTAAGCTAGACAGATTCAACTTTAAGATTCAAAATGAAATCTAGCCTATAAAACTTGAGTACCAGATGATTATGAGCTTATAACAAACTTAACTAACATGGATTAACAACTGATTTAACTAAAATTTAAGATCTATATTAAATTCAACTAATATTTTTGGTTTTTGTAGCTTTTTAAGACAGAAATTTGAGATATGAAGATCTAAATATTTTAACTAAAAACAAAAAATAAAAAAAAATATAATAAGCACAACTATAGAGAAATAAGGACAAAATTAACTACTAGGATAAGCTAATAAGCAATATTACTCTAATAAGCAGTTTAAGCTAATAAGTAAAGAGACAAGGAATTTTAAAAAGGAAACTTACTTTATACTTCAGCTAAACAGAAGCTAATTCACAATTAAGCTGCTACAAGCTCTCCTAGCTTATTTATAAGCTAGGAGTTAAGTCCTTCTTTGACCCTTCCATAATTGGTCAAACTTCTAAAAAGCTTAATTATCCACAAGTAAAAGGTAAATATATGTTAAGCTTATTTAAGGTTTAGATATGATTAACACTGAATTAAATAAGCTCTATTTCAGCTTATAGACTGAAAGAGCTTAATTTCAGCTTATTAGCTTATTGAGATAGTTTGACTTTTTTAGAGAGCTTTATGAATAAAGAGATTAAGAGCATTTAAAAGAAAACACTGAATTTATTTAACTAAAAGCTTTGATTACATTATAAAAGAGGATTACAACTGATTAAAAAGAAATTACAATAAGAAACATTCAATAAGCTATCCTAGGTGAAAAAGCTAGAAAAGAAAAAAAAGACAAGATGTGTGTGTGATGGTGTGGCCTTTTATAGCCAGTAGGTGAAGCTTCTAGTCTCTCTTTCCTTGCTCTCCAATCCTTCAATCCGTACCCTTGATTCTTTATTTATCATTGATCTCTATTTTAAGCCGTTGGATCACATTGTGTGTGATTTAGGATTGCCAACGTGTCATTCTTTGATGTGACAGTGTGCTTCTTTTGTGAGATCATTTAGAGTAAAATCCCATCAATCCTTGTGCTTCCACCATAGCTCACGTGGCCTAGAGCTTGAGAGAGCTAATGAATTGCCTTAGATTTACTGATTTGACCCTGCCATTGCATTGTAGACTCCATGAATTGTCTTCCTTGACCCTCAATTTCAAAAAGCCCTTTGATTTTGACCCAAGGTAAAAACGGGGGAGACGGATGAACAGTAAATGGAAATGGCGCCCATTTTTTTGACAGTTATTTCAGTTAGAGTTTGAGGAAATTGCACTTCTAGCCCTCTCTTCCTTTTCTCCCTTTCTCGTTTATAAAAGGTTTGGGAAATTGCAAGTTTGGTCCCTGGAGTTTATTTAAATAGAGAATGGGCTAGTAACTTGGGCTCATGAATGGCCTTTTGGGCCAAATGGATCCGGGTAAGGCCCATTTAAATCATCGTCGAAACAATATCTTTCTGATCGTGATATTAGCACAATGATGCCCCCGTGGGTCTTCATGACCAAGTCCTTGAGAATTTCAAGAGCTTCCTTGCCAAATACACATCTATGGATGATTTGAACTGCACATTTCGAAGAGATAGGGATCATCCAAAGTAATGCATTATAACCATTTTTTTTTTTTTTGAAAAACTTCCCTCTTTGTTGTTTGACATTCCTTTGATAAAAGAAAAATTCCCGCGAGGTAATTTGCTATGGTCGGCAACCACGGGATATTTGGTTATCATGAAAGTCACGCGTATTCAATGTTTCAAGAGGTAAAGGGTTTCATTAATCTCTAGGATCAAAAACATTTTCATACGGGTTTTTTCAATGACGAGAGAGGTGATCGACTGCATAGTTTTCAAGCACCTTTGGTAATCAATAACTTTAAAATCACAATTCCTAAAGAATAAGACCCATCGAAGCAATCTTGCATTGGCGTCTTTCTTGTTGAAGAGGTTATTTCAAAGCGAGAGGTCCGGTAAACAGACACTCCTTGTTCATGATTAGATATGATCGAAACTTCTCAAAAGCGTAAACTACTGCAAGCATCTCTTTTTCGGTTGTTGTGTAATTCGTTTCTGCTTCAGTCATCGTCTTACTTGCGTAATGAATTGGTCGGAAATGCTTCTCAATTCTTTGCCCTAGAACCGCACCTATTGCATAATCACTTGCATCGCACATGATTTCAAAGGTAGGTCCCAATTTAGGAGCAATTAGAGATTGGAGCTTCGGTTAACCTTCTTTCAATTTTTTTGAAAGGCAAGAATGCAATCTTCCGAGAAAATAAAAGGAGTGTTTTTCTCTAAGAGATGGGTTATGGGTCGAGAGATTTTGGAAAAGTCTTTGATAAATCTTCGATAGAATCCAGCACGCCCGAGAAAACTTCGAATTCCCTTAACGGTTATTGGGTGAGGAAGCTTTGAAATTACATCAACTTTGGCCTTATCGACTTCAATTCCTTTTCTAGAGATCTTATGTCCTAAAACAATGCCTTCTTTAAACGCATGAAAATGGCACTTTTCCCAATTAGTCTAATTGTGTCTTCACACCTTTTAAGCATTTTATCTAAATTGGCAAGACACGAGGAAAAAGAATCTCCGAAAACTGAAAAATCGTCCATAAAAACTTCCATCGTTTTTTCTATCATGTCGTGAAAAATGGCCATCATACATCATTGAAAAGTTCCGGGAGCATTACATAATCCAAATGGCATACGACGGTACGCGAAAGTTCCGTATGGGCACGTAAAAGTAGTTTTCTCTTGATCTTTAGGGTCAATTGGGATTTGGAAATACCCCGAAAAACCATCTAAGAAACAATAAAATTCATTGCCGGCTAAGTGTTCTAGCATTTGGTCCATGAATGGTAACGGAAAATTGTCTTTACAAGTTGCTTCATTTAACTTTCGATAGTCGATGCAAACTCTCCATCCCGTGACTAATCTTGTAGGCACCAGCTCATTTTCTTCGTTCTTGACAACGGTCATACCACCTTTTTTAGGAACACAATTGACTGGACTAACCCATGGACTATCCGAGATCTGTATGAAATCAATCCAGCTCCAAGGAAGTTTTTCTACTTTATTCTTGATGTCGTCGTGGATTTAGGGATTAACCCTCATTTGAAGTTGGACTGAAGGTTTCTTAAACACCTTCTAAAGGACATATTTGTGAAGCAAAACACTGGATCTAAGCCTCGGATATCAGAAAAGTTTCCAAGCAATTGCTTGTTTCCGGTTTTTTAGTAATCGTTAACGAGTGAGGTCTTTTCATCTGTCTCAAATCTTTGAAATTATACTGGAAGCTTGATATTTTTCCTCTAAAAATGCATACTCGAGTGCGGAGAACTATTTAAGTTCGACATCATGAAATTCATCTTGCTCTTATAATACATATTCGATTGAAGACTTCTTTGGTTCAACAATTTTAAGATCTCTTCGATTTTCCGGTAAAAAATCACCTTGGTTTGGTTGAGGAGGTAATGGATCACTATTGAGAAGTGCTTCGAGAATGAGAATGTCACCCTCGGGATCATAGTACGTAGCATTAATTTCCGTTGAAATTTGCTCGTCATCGATAGCTATGAAAGCATCGGCTTCTTCAAAGAGGAGAAAATCACTTTCCTCAAAAGGAGTAAGTGTCGGAGAGGAATTTGAAACAATCGGATCGTATCCAGGAGACGGATTGTTATAAGCAACTGAGTCGGAGAAATCTAAGACTTCTTGTGAGTACTCTTCACACGTGACATCAATGAGATCAACTTTCTTCAACGATTCGAAATTGTTGTACGAAATAGAAGGCGTATCACCACATTTAAGGGTCAAAGATTGATCATCATTCCTAAGAATTATCTCTCCTTCATATACGTCTATCAAAGCATGAGCCGTCCTAAGAAAAGGTCTCCCGAGTATCAACGGTACTCGAGGATCGGCTATGAAATCAAGAACAACAAAATCGGCCGGAAAGTAGAACTTTCCTACCTTGACAAAAACATTTTCGGCTACACCGGTTGGTTTTGAATTGTAGCATCGGCTAATTCGAACACATTTTTGATTCGAGATGTAGGCCCTAGAATTTAAGCTTTTTCAAATGGATAAAGGCTGAATTGATACAAAGCACCTAAATCGGCAAGGGCTAAGTAACTATCCAACTCCGAAAAATCATATGGAATGAGAAATCGACCGGGGTCACCTAGCTTTTCTGGAAGCTTTTTGAGGACAACCGCACTACAATTCTCATTCAAAGGTGTTTTGGTTAACTCAATTAACTTGTCTTTGTTATTAAGCATCTTTTTGAAACATCGAGCAAACATGTCATATGAACGAAGCATCCGCGAACTAGCTCAAAGTGAAGATTCCAGACAATTTCCATAAACTTTGAAGCAGGATATCATCCTTTTCACGATTTTTTCTTGCAAGACTTGAAGGTAAACGGCAAACTATTCGTGGGTCATTGAGCTAAAGAATGCACATTTGATTGTTTCATTGTCCTTTTTCCAAAGTCATATGACCAAAGGAAGTTGGATGTCTTCGTGCTCGTAAGCTCCGTATCCTTTGTCACATCAGTTCCTTTTTCCACCACCTGCGGTGGAATTGGAGGTCCGTCATAAGAGGCACCACTTCGTGTCGTAATTGCCTTGGCTTCATTTCTTGGATTTAGAATGGTATTGCTTGGTAACGAACTTGAACTTGAAGCTTGGTTGGTGTGATAGCTTTGCATGAAACTAAGCATCATCTTTTGAAAATCATCTTGTTTCTTTTGAGAATCATTGTAAAGCTCTATTTGAAAATCATTTTGGTTTCTTTGAAAATTATCCAACTTCATTTGTAAGTTATTCAATTTAGCATCATTAGCTTTAGCAAACTTACAAATCCGTTTTAGAAAACACCTTGTAATTTGTGAAACGGTGAGGTAAACCCTTGATTAACCAAAGGTTGAATTTGTTTGGTTGGTTGGTATTGGTGTGCTTGGTAAACTGTCTCCTTGGTTGTTGACCGGTTTTGGTTAAAGTTTGGTTCCACGTTTTTATTGAATTGACATATGTTTCCTTGATAACGTATTTGGTTGTTTTGATTTATTTTGAACATTCGATGTTTGAAACCCGGTGTAGCTCATTGAACATGCTAAAATTAGATGGTTGGTTTCTTGAAAGAAAATTACCAACGGTTGCGGTTTTGTGAAAATTTTGAGATTTGCATGGAAAAAGTGGGAAAAATCATTTCCACCTCGATTTAACGCAATGGTTAAAATTGTGATTCGATCCCACGTGACACAAACTTCCTCACTGCTTGACGGTGCAGGATAGTAATAAAAAAAGCTTTTATTTCGTTCAATCCTTTTTTTTCATCTTAATAGTCACTTATCCTCGAGAGAAGCGGCTATTTGTTTGCATAATCGAAAGAATTATAAAAGGTTAAGAATTAGAAAGAGTGAGCAACCGTTACTCACACTGAATCATTAGCACGACTTCATGAGTGAATGAAAGTTTGACTTGTTTTCAATAATCGCTAATCCTTCTTGAGGCATCTTGTCTAAAAAATTGCCACCTGCGGCGGAGTCTAAGGCATCTTGATCGTTGGAATTCAAAGAATTGTAAAAAGTATCGAGTTGGTGTAGTTCCGAGAAACCATGGTGAGGACATTGAAGAAGGAGTCATTTAAAACGCTCACATGCTTCATTGAAGGTTTCGTTGGATTTTTGGTAAAAAGTAATGATCTCATTCCGATAGTAAGTGGTTTTTGAAGGTGGGAAGAATTGATTTATGAATTTTGAAACAAGGTCGTCCCATGTGAGAATTGATCTAGGAGGTTCCTTGTCTAACCAATCTCGGGCTTCACCGTCTAGAGAGAAAGGAAAAAGCAAAAGCTTTATCGAAGTGTTCGGAACTTCGGGATGTCTAAACGTTGAAGTGACTTTGTTGAAAAATCGAAGGTGATTGTGAGGGTCTTGTCTACCCGTGAATTTGTTACTTTGCACAAGATTGATTAAAGGTTGTTTAAGCTCGAAATTGTTAGCATTAATCGGTGGAACAACTATTGCATCTTCATATCCCTCGATGGGAGCTTGTAACATCTGAGCCATGGTACGATTGTCGGCCATTGCAACAATGTTTTGATCGACAATTGGTTCTTCTAAATCAAAATTTTCAACAACAAACGGAGGAGTTTGTTGTTGTTGACGACGTCTTCGAGATTGCGAACGAGTGCGCATAAAAAGAAAAACTAAAAATCAAAAAGCAAAACTTTACACTAATTTTTTTTTAACAATGAATTTTAACGGTTACACGGAAGAGACTTAAACCAAATAATCAACTACTTCACGGTAGCTCTCAAAAATTGCTTTTCAAGGTGAGCCGTACTTCGTAGAGACACAAATGGCAAGTGTTAAATCTTTAGTTCGATTTGGGAACCAACAAGTTCACCGGAAATTGAAATGATAATACCTCCGTTGAGAATATTATATTTTGGTATTTTTACCAATTGGTGACTTTTATTTCTTAATTAAAAAGGAAGATTTTTTTATATTTTTGATTTTTCTATTTTTTTATCTTTTACTTATACTAAAAAGAAAAGGAAAATATTTTTTTTACTTTTTATATTTTATGATTTTTTTTATTTTTGAATAATATTTAACAATAATGAAACTTTCTAAGACGAAAGGATCTTCAAACCAAATCAACAAACACAAAACGAGAGTTTCGTAAACTCAAATCCCCGGCAACGGCGCCAAAAACTTGATGTGCAGTTTTAATACACTATAAAATATACTATAATAATATAACCTTAAGAGTAATTAAGAAAATTACCAAGTCACCCTTGATAAAATTCACTCTCAAAAATATATATAATATAATATATAATACGTATATTTAACCGGGTAAATATGATCACCCGGGTCGTTTCCCCAACGATTTGAGAAATTGAAATCTCGCTTAAGCTTGGATTCTGATTTGAATAAGAAAATAGATGATTTTAATATCTATAACTACTAAATAAAAAGCAACAATTTCAAAATTTAACTAAAAACGCGAAACGGGACACTAAAACTAAGGCCAAAAACCTAAATTCTACAAAATTAAACCTAATTTTTATTTTTCTTTTAAAATGTATTCTAATTGACTAAAAACGAAGTTTAAAAAAAACTAGAACGAAAACGGAGTTAAAACGAGAGTTAAAAATTGAAAATCGAGAACGGGAACGAAACCCGTTCTTTAAAAAGTGAATTTTTGCAAAATAGACTCTACGAAAGTGAAACTAATTTTCCTACAAACTTTATGATAAAAGAAAATTTTATAAAAAAGATTTTTATTTTTCGGATTATTTTTCTATTTTTTATGATTTTTTAAAGTTTTTAAAGAAAATAAAAGATTAAAAATACTAAACTTATAGTAAAAATTCTAGAAAAAATTCAGAAAATAGCTTAAGTTATTAGGAACCTAGGAAAAATAAGCTCAAAGTCGTAACTTATAAAATAAGCCACGAAATAAGCTAGACAGCTTATTTGGCTTAATAGGCTAAAGTGTGTATAAAGTTTTAATGAAAGGAAAAGAAAACGGATGAGCTATTGAAGCAAACTGGTTAAGGCGTTGGGACTATAAGTGTGAGGTCATGGGTTCGAGTGTGGGCAACCCCTTTTTGCACTTATTATTATTTTATTTTATTTTACTTTTATGAAAAACTAATTACTAGGATTTAAAAAGAACACAAAATTAAACAATTTTATTAAAGGGAACATAAGCTAAATCTAACTAATAAGCTCAAAAACAGCTTATCAATAAGCTGTTACAGAAAGAGGGCTTTTGCCCTTGGTTTCACTTAAAAGCTTGTAACAAGCTCATTTTAAGCTCAAAATGAAAAAGGGAAAGTGTTCTAGAAAGCTTATGAGTGGCTTAATCTAAAAATGAAAAGAAATCTAAGCTAGAAACACTGAAAGACATTTAAATTTGATGATGAAAGTAGCTAACTCAGGAAATGACTTAAAAAGGCTAAAATTAAGAAAAGCTAAAATGCTTAAAAGGCCAAAATAGAAACTAAGCTTATGAGGACTTATAAATCAACTAACAACCTACTTATTTAAACAATAAAATCTATCACTATAAGCTAGAATTTAAACCTTAAAAGCTTAAACTATTCTAACTACTGTTTTTAGCTTTTTGGCTTTATGACTTTTTAAGAGCAAAATTAAGCTGACAAATTAAGCTGAAAATGGAAATTAAGCCCTATTCTATATTAAGCTATACCTAGACTAAATCCTATCCTAACCTTAGAAACTAAAACCTAGGATTACCTAGCTAAAAATTTAGCTAAAAGCAACAGTAGGAACACCTTATTTCCTACTGGTGCACTTTGCACAAGTGCAAACCAAGTAGTACAGGTTACCTAAGGGTAAACCTGCACTTAGACACACTCAAATAGAGTGTATAGATAAATGCAAGCAAGATCTAAGCCTTTTGTCTTAACACTTAATACTTAATATTATTCTTACGATCGGGTCAAAAATTACTTTTTATTCTTACCAACGGAAAACCTACATTTTTGTCTTAACACTTAATATTATTTATATTTTTTATATCAACTAATATGGCAAATAAGAACTTAAAAAATTAAAATTTTTGCTATTTTGTGGAGAAAACGGTACGTGAGAACAAAACTATAAGCAAGTAACAACATATCGATAGATTACCCTTTCCAAACTAAAATGAAACATTGACCCCTCAATGTTTAAAGTTGGGTCTCTACGTAAATCTAAGCCGTTTATGAATTATGCAAGATAAAACGTGAATCGATTTAAGAATGAAAGGATATCGATCTCCCCAAACTAATTTCACGCAAAGGATGATAAGCATCGATGAAACTGGAAAGCAACACCGGACACGAGAGTCTTTAGAAATTGTTAGGTAAATCCTGCAAAAATACACAAGAACAAACAACAAACAACAAGAAAATGGAAGAGGATAGCCACAACACATCACAACACATTAGAAAATAGAATGAAAAATAGAAAAGGATAGGCATGGGGTGAACTCCCACGAAGTGGCTTGTTTTTTGTCACTGAGTCGCAAGCTCGACTCGATCCCTGAATTTAGTTGTCCTTAGGGAAAGTTTGGAGATCCGGGATAACCAATGGTGGTGTATCCCCTCCATAGTAGTGCTTCAAACGATGACAATTGACTTTGAAATTAGAACCATCGGCATGAGATAACTTGGCAGTGCCATAAGGATAGACTTCGGTGATAGTGAAAGGACCGGACCATCGGGATTTGAGCTTTCCGGAGTAATATCTTATCGGAGTTGAAAAGCAAGAACTGATCACACATTAGAAGATTCGGTTTCTTTATAATTGGAATCGTGTAGTTTCTTGTCTCCTTCCATGTAGATTAATGAATTCTCATAAGCTTGATCACGAAGCTCGCTAAGTTCATTGAGTTGAAGCTTTCGCGAAAACGCCCCAGTCTTCAATTGAATTTTGGAATGCTTTAGAGCCCAAATTGCATTGTGTTCTCATTCAACTGGTAATGTGACACGCTATTTCCAAAAACTAACTTGTTACGGGAGTGCATCCAATTGGAGTCTTGTAAGCGTATCGGAATGCCCATAATGCATCATCTAACTTGTCGGACCATGAGGCACGGTTTTCTCCTACCGTCCTCTCTAAAATTCCACAGTTAAGACCACGATTCGTCACCTCGACTTGACCACTAGTCTGAGGGTGGTAAGCAGTAGAAAGACGATGTGTGACACCATATTTAGACATAACTTTATCAAATTTGTCGTTACAAAAATGGGTCCCACGATCGCTTATGATCGCTCTCAGAGCACCGAATCGAGAGAAAAAGGATTTTAGAACTTTGAAACAACTACTCCTAGCATCGTTGGTGGGGGAGCGCCTTGGCTTTAACCCATTTGGAAAGATAATCGACGGCTACTAGAATATATTTGTTACCTCTAGACGACGGAAAAGGTCCCATTAAATCAATACCCCAAACATCAAAAATTTCACAAACTTGGATAGCATTTTGAGGCATCTCATCACGATGAGAGATTTTGCCTTGTCTTTGACATGCATCACAAGATTTAATCAATTCGTAAGCATCCTTATAAATGTAGGCCAAAAAATCATCGTCGAAACAATATCTTTCTGATCGTGATATTAGCACAATGATGCCCCCGTGGGTCTTCATGACCAAGTCCTTGAGAATTTCAAGAGCTTCCTTGCCAAATACACATCTATGGATGATTTGAACTGCACATTTCGAAGAGATAGGGATCATCCAAAGTAATGCATTATAACCATTTTTTTTTTTTTTGAAAAACTTCCCTCTTTGTTGTTTGACATTCCTTTGATAAAAGAAAAATTCCCGCGAGGTAATTTGCTATGGTCGGCAACCACGGGATATTTGGTTATCATGAAAGTCACGCGTATTCAATGTTTCAAGAGGTAAAGGGTTTCATTAATCTCTAGGATCAAAAACATTTTCATACGGGTTTTTTCAATGACGAGAGAGGTGATCGACTGCATAGTTTTCAAGCACCTTTGGTAATCAATAACTTTAAAATCACAATTCCTAAAGAAGTAAGACCCATCGAAGCAATCTTGCTTTGGCGTCTTTCTTGTTGAAGAGGTATTTCAAAGCGGAGTGGTCCGTGTAAACAACACTCTTGTTCATGATTAGATATGATCGAAACTTTTCAAAAGCGTAAACTTCTGCAAGCATCTCTTTTTCCGTTGTTGTGTAATTTGTTTCTGCTTCAGTCATCGTCTTACTTGCGTAATGAATTGGTCGGAAATGCTTCTCAATTCTTTGCCCTAGAACCGCACCTATTGCATAATCACTTGCATCACACATGATTTCAAAAGGTTGGTCCCAATTTAGGAGCAATTAGAGATTGGAGCTTCGGTTAACCTTCTTTCAATTTTTTTGAAAGGCAAGAATGCAATCTTCCGAGAAAATGAAAGGAGTGTTTTTCTCTAGGAGATGGGTCATGGGTCGAGAGATTTTGGAAAAGTCTTTGATAAATCTTCGATAGAATCCAGCATGCCCGAGAAAACTTCTAATTCCCTTAACGGTGGTTGGGTGAGGTAGCTTAGAAATTACATCAACTTTTGCCTTATCGACTTCTATTCCTTTTCTAGAGATCTTATGTCCTAAAACAATGCCTTCTTTAAACGCATGAAAATGGCACTTTTCCCAATTAGTCTAATTGTGTCTTCACACCTTTTAAGCATTTTATCTAAATTGGCAAGACACGAGGAAAAAGAATCTCCGAAAACTGAAAAATCGTCCATAAAAACTTCCATCGTTTTTTCTATCATGTCGTGAAAAATGGCCATCATACATCGTTGAAAAGTTCCGGGAGCATTACATAATCCAAATGGCATACGACGGTACGCGAAAGTTCCGTATGGGCACGTAAAAGTAGTTTTCTCTTGATCTTTAGGGTCAATTAGGATTTGGAAATACCCCGAAAAACCATCTAAGAAACAATAAAATTCATTGCCGGCTAAGCGTTCTAGCATTTGGTCCATGAATGGTAACGGAAAATGGTCTTTACAAGTTGCTTCGTTTAACTTTCGATAGTCGATGCAAACTCTCCATCCCGTGACTAATCTTGTAGGCACCAACTCATTTTCTTCGTTCTTGACAACGGTCATACCATCTTTTTAGGAAACACAATTGACTGGACTAACCCATGGACTATCCGAGATCTGTATGAAATCAATCCAGCTCCAAGGAAGTTTTTCTACTTTATTCTTGATGTCGTCGTGGATTTAGGGATTAACCCTCATTTGAAGTTGGACTGAAGGTTTCTTAAACACCTTCTAAAGGACATATTTGTGAAGCAAAACACTGGATCTAAGCCTCGGATATCAGAAAAGTTTCCAAGCAATTGCTTGTTTCCGGTTTTTTAGTAATCGTTAACGAGTGAGGTCTTTTCATCTGTCTCAAATCTTTGAAATTATACTGGAAGCTTGATATTTTTCCTCTAAAAATGCATACTCGAGTGCGGAGAACTATTTAAGTTCGACATCATGAAATTCATCTTGCTCTTATAATACATATTCGAGTGAAGACTTCTTTGGTTCAACAACTTTAAGATCTTTTTGAATTTCCGGTAAATAATCACCTTAGTTTGGTTGAGGAGGTAATGGATCACTATTGAGAAGTGCTTCGAGAATGAGAATATCACCCTCGGGATCATAGTACGTAGCATTAATTTCCGTTGAAATTTGCTCGTCATCGATTGCTATGAAAGCATCGGCTTCTTCAAAAAGGAGAAAATCGCTTTCATCAAACGGAGTGAGTGTCGGGGAAGAATTTGAAACAATCGGATTGTATCCAGGAGACGGATTGTTATAAGCAACTGAATTGGAAAAATCTAAGACTTCTTGTGAGTATTCTTCACATGTGACATCAATGAGATCGACTTTCTTCAACGATTCGAAATTGTTGTATGAAATAGAAGGAGTATCACCACATTTAAGGGTCAAAGATTGATCATCATTCCTAAGAATTATCTCTCCTTCATATACGTCGATTAAAGCATGAGTTGTCCTAAGAAAAGGTCTCCCGAGTATCAACGGTACTCAAGGATCAGCTATGAAATCAAGAACAACAAAATCGGCCGGAAAGTAAAACTTTCCTACTTTAACAAAAACAATTTCTGCTACACCGGTTGGATTTGAATTGTAGCATCGGCTAATTCGAACACATTTTTGATTCGAGATGTAGGCCCTAGAATTTAAGCTTTTTCAAATGGATAAAGGCTGAATTGATACAAAGCACCTAAATCGGCAAGGGCTAAGTAACTATCGAACTCCGAAAAATCACATGGAATGAGAAATCGACCGGGGTCACCTAGCTTTTCTGGAAGCTTTTTGAGGACAACCGCACTACAATTTTCATTCAAAGGTGTTTTGGTTAACTCAATTAACTTGTCTTTGTTATTAAGCATCTTTTTTAAACATCGAGCAAACATGTCATATGAACGAAGCATCCGCGAACTAGCTCAAAGTGAAGATTCCAGACAATTTCCATAAACTTTGAAGCAGGATATCATCCTTTTCACGATTTTTTCTTGCAAGACTTGAAGGTAAACGGCAAACTATTCGTGGGTCATTGAGCTAAAGAATGCACATTTGATTGTTTCATTGTCCTTTTTCCAAAGTCATATGACCAAAGGAAGTTGGATGTCTTCGTGCTCGTAAGCTCCGTATCCTTTGTCACATCAGTTCCTTTTTCCACCACCGGCGGTGGAATTGGAGGTCCGTCATAAGAGGCACCACTTCGTGTCGTAATTGCCTTGGCTTCATTTCTTGGATTTAGAATGGTATTGCTTGGTAACGAACTTGAACTTGAAGCTTGGTTGGTGTGATAGCTTTGCATGAAACGTAAGCATCATCTTTTGAAAATCATCTTGCTTCTTTTGAGAATCATTGTAAAGCTCTATTTGAAAATCATTTTGGTTTCTTTGAAAATTATCCAACTTCATTTGTAAGTTATTCAATTTAGCATCATTAGCTTTAGCAAACTTACAAATCCGTTTTAGAAAACACCTTGTAATTTGTGAAACGGTGAGGTAAACCCTTGATTAACCAAAGGTTGAATTTGTTTGGTTGGTTGGTATTGGTGTGCTTGGTAAACTGTCTCCTTGGTTGTTGACCGGTTTTGGTTAAAGTTTGGTTCCACGTTTTTATTGAATTGACATATGTTTCCTTGATAACGTATTTGGTTGTTTTGATTTATTTTGAACATTCGATGTTTGAAACCCGGTGTAGCTCATTGAACATGCTAAAATTAGATGGTTGGTTTCTTGAAAGAAAATTACCAACGGTTGCGGTTTTGTGAAAATTTTGAGATTTGCATGGAAAAAGTGGGAAAAATCATTTCCACCTCGATTTAACGCAATGGTTAAAATTGTGATTCGATCCCACGTGACACAAACTTCCTCACTGCTTGACGGTGCAGGATAGTAATAAAAAAAGCTTTTATTTCGTTCAATCCTTTTTTTTCATCTTAATAGTCACTTATCCTCGAGAGAAGCGGCTATTTGTTTGCATAATCGAAAGAATTATAAAAGGTTAAGAATTAGAAAGAGTGAGCAACCGTTACTCACACTGAATCATTAGCACGACTTCATGAGTGAATGAAAGTTTGACTTGTCTTCAATAATCGCTAATCTATCTTGAGGCATCTTTTCTAAAAATTGCCACCTGCGGCGAGTCTAAGGCATCTTGATCGTTGGAAATTCAGAAGAATTGTAAAAAGTATCGAGTTGTGTAGTTCCGAGAAACCATGGTGAGGAGACATTGAAGAATGAGAGACATTTAAAAACGCTCACATGCTTCATTGAAGGTTTCGTGGATTTTTGGTAAAAGTAAAATGAGTATTCCGATAGTAAGAGTGTTTTTGTGAAGTGGGAAGAATTTAAGTATGAAATTTTGGAACAAGGTCATCCCAAGTGAGAAATTGATCTAGGATGTTCCTTGCTAACCAATCCGGGCTTCACCGTCTAGAGAGAAAGGAAAAAGCAAAAGCTTTATCGAAGTGTTCGGAACTTCGGGATGTCTAAACGTTGAAGTGACTTTGTTGAAAAATCGAAGGTGATTGTGAGGGTCTTTTCTACCCGTGAATTTGTTACTTTTCACAAGATTGATTAAAGGTTGGTTAAGCTCAAAATTGTTAGCATTAATCGGTGGAACAACTATTGCATCTTCATATCCCTCGATGGGAGCTTGTAACATCTGAGCCATAGTACGATTGTCGGCCATTGTAACAATGTTTTGATCGACAATTGGTTCTTCTAAATCAAAATTTTCAACAACAAACGGAGGAGTTTGTTGTTGTTGACGTCTTCGAGATTGCGAACAAGTCGCATAAAAAGAAAACTAAAAAGCAAAAAGCAAAACTTACCCACTAAATTTTATTTTTTAATTTTTTTTAAATAAACAATGAATTTTAACGGTTACACGGAAGAGACTTAAACCAAATAATCAACTACTTCACGGTAGCTCTTAAAAATTGTTTTTCAAGGTGAGCCGTATTTCGTAGAGACACAAATGGCAAGTGTTAAATCTTTAGTTCGATTTGGGAACCAACAAGTTCACCGGAAATTGAAATGAATAATACCACCCGTTGAGAATATTATATTTTGTGTATATTTTACCAATTGGTATTTTTATTTCGTATTACAAAAGGAAGATTTTTTTATATTTTTGATATTTGATTTTCTTTTTTTATCTTTACTTATACTAAAAAGAAAAGGAAAATATTTTTTTACTTTGTTATATTTTATAATTTTTTTGGATTTTTGAATAATATTCAACAATAATTGAACTTTTCTAAGACGAAAGGATCATTCAAACCAAATCAACAAAAACACAAAACCGAGAGATTCGTAAAACTCCAATCCTCGGCAACGCGCCAAAAAACTTGATGATACAATTTTATATACACTATAAAAATATACTATAAAAAATAATCCTAAGAAGTAATTAAAAAATTACCAGTCACCCTTGATAAATTCACTCTCAAAAATATAATAATATAATATATAATACGTATATAAACCGGTAAATATGACACCCGGAGTCGTTTCCTCAACGATTGAGAAATTGGAAATCACGCTTAAGCTTGATCTGATTTAATAAGAAAAAATATGAATCTTAAATATCTATAACTACTAAATAAAAAGCAACAATTTCAAAATTTAACTAAAAACGCGAAACGGAACACTAAAACTAAGGCCAAAAACCTAAATTCTACAAAATTAAACCTAATTTTTATTTTTCTTTTAAAATGTATTCTAATTGATTAAAAACGAAGTTTAAAAAAACTAGAACGAAAACGGAGTTAAAACGAGAGTTAAAAATTGAAAATTGAGAACGGGAACGAAACCCGTTCTTTAAAAAGTAAATTTTTGCAAAATAGACTCTACGAAAGTGAAACTAATTTTCCTACAAACTTTATGATAAAAGAAAATTTTATAAAAAAGATTTTTATTTTTCGGCTTATTTTTCTATTTTTTATGATTTTTTAAAGTTTTTAAAGAAAATAAAAGATTAAAAATACTAAACTTATAGTAAAAATTCTAGAAAAAATTCAGAAAATAGCTTAAGCTATTAGGATCCTAGGAAAATTAAGCTCAAAGTTGTAGCTTATAAAATAAGCCACGAAATAAGCTTAACAACTTATTTGGCTTAATAGGCTAAAGTGTATATAAAGTTTTAATGAAAGGAAAAGAAAACGGATGAGCTATTGAAGCAAACTGGTTAAGACGTTGGGACTATAAGGGTGAGGTCGTGGGCTCGAGTGTGGGCAACCCCTTTTTGCACTTATTATTATTATTATTATTATTTTTTTTGACTTTTATAAAAAACTAATTACTAGGATTTAAAAAGAACACAAAATTAAACAATTTTAATAAAGGGAACATAAGCTAAATCTAACTAATAAGCTCAAAAACAGCTTATCAATTAGCTGTTACAGAAAGAGGGCTTTTGCCCTTGGTTTCACTTAAAAGCTTGTAACAAGCTCATTTTAAGCTCAAAATGAAAAAGGGAAAGTGTTCTAGAAAGCTTATGAGTGGCTTAATCTAAAAATGAAAAGAAATCTAAGCTAGAAACACTGAAAGACATTTAAATTTGATGATGAAAGTAGCTAACTCAGGAAATGACTTAAAAAGGCTAAAATTAAGAAAAGCTAAAATGCTTAAAAGGCCAAAATAGAAACTAAGCTTATGAGGACTTATAAATCAACTAACAACCTACTTATTTAAACAATAAAATCTATCACTATAAGCTAGAATTTAAACCTTAAAAGCTTAAACTATTCTAACTACTGTTTTTAGCTTTTTGGCTTTATGACTTTTTAAGAGCAAAATTAAGCTGACAAATTAAGCTGAAAATGGAAATTAAGCCCTATTCTATATTAAGCTATACCTAGACTAAATCCTATCCTAACCTTAGAAACTAAAACCTAGGATTACCTAGCTAAAAATTTAGCTAAAAGCAACAGTAGGAACACCTTATTTCCTACTGGTGCACTTTGCACAAGTGCAAACCAAGTAGTGCAGGTTACCTAAGGGTAAACCTGCACTTAGACACACTCAAATAGAGTGTATAGATAAAATGCAAGCAAGATCTAAGCCTTTTAAAGCTTAGATCAAATTTTACACAAATGAAATTCAAAGAAAAATTCCCCTGGTGCTGGCACACTTAAACTAGGCTCAAACTTTCTAAATTTTCAAAACTAACTTATGAAAACTCATTTCCTATTGTTTTTAACTAAAACCAAAGCTGTCTCAAAAAGGTTTGCACAAAACTTTTGACTTTTGATAGTCAATTTAGCTTAAACCAAACACCCCTTTATCACTTTGACAGAATTGGTTTTAAACTTAACTTGCAAATCTAATTAACAAGCACTAACTACCAGATGATTTTTAGCTTATAATAACCTTAACTAACATGAATTAACAACTGATTAAGCAATAATCTAAGATTTAAACTTATTTTCTACTATTTTTGGTTTTTTAAAGGTTTTTAAGACAATTATATAAAAGACTATGATCTAAACTAAGAAAATCAAAAACAGATAAACATATATGATTTTTAAGCTAGATAAAACATAAATAAGCACTAATAAGCAAATTAAATAAGCAAATAAGCAGATCTAAGTGTAGAGAGCAATAAAACTAATATTTAAAGCAAGAATTTAAAGGAAAACTTACAAGGCCTCTAGCTAAACAAGAGGTACCAAATATGGCAGCTACAAGCTCTCCTAGCTTATTAATAAGCTAGGAGTTAAGTCCTTGGGAGTCCATCCAACTTTGACTCCTCTTCCATTAAGCTCATAAGTCCAAATGCTTAAGGTATTAAGATTTTTAAGCTGATTTTAAGAAGTTTAGGTAAGATTAAATCTAATTGAGCTTTATCATGAGCTTAAAGACTCATGAGAGTTATAAGAGCTTAAATAAGCTTATTGAGGGCTTATAGGACAGATTTGCTTATTGATAGCTTAAGAACAAAAGAGAGATTAAAAGCAAACACTATTAACTAGAAACTTCTGATTACATTATATCAATGAAAATTACAACTGAAGTTTGAAAGGAAAATTACAAAAAGCTTTTAAAAAAACTACACTTAAGCTAAAAATAAACTAGAAAGAAGATCCCCTTTGATGTGTGTGAGTGAGAGGTATTTATAGGTGCTGAAAGAAACTTCTAGGATGCCTTGCCTTGCCTTGCAATCCTTTAATCTTCACCACTCATTGTCTTAATCATTAGATCAAAGATTTGAGCCGTTGGATCACATTTGAGCTCACGCGGATTGCCAAGCTGTCATTATTTGATTATGACAGCTTGTGCTTCTTTTATGAGAGGATCTAGTGCAAAACCCACGCCTTTTGTGCTCTTCTCCATTGATGACGTGGCCTAGAGCTTGAGTGAGGTTAAGTAGAGCTGGGAGATGACTAATTTGTCCTTACCATTTGGTTGTAGAGCACTTGAATAGTCGCTCGTACCCTTTAATTTCAAAAAGCCCTTTGTTTTACCCTGGCTAGTGAAATGAGAGTGATGATGAACAGTAAATGGTCTTCGCGCCATTTTTATAACTGAATCGGGTTAATTCAGTTTTATCTTTGACATATAGCACAATTGGCCCCTCTCTTTCTTTTTTACTCTTTTTAGTTGTAAAATAGTTTTAGAAATTGCAAAACTGGCCCCTTGTGGTTTATGAAAAGGGAAATGGGCTAGGGTTTTGGGCTTAAGGATCCGGGTAAGGCCCATTTGGGTTTAGGGACCATTTATGAACTTTTTTTGAAAGTTGAGGGGCTTAAATGGAATATTTTGGGTCTTGTTGACTTTTGTTGACTATGATTTGACTGGAGTTGACTGCAGGTTTGACTTTTTCTGGCTTTGCTTCCGGCTTTTGTTCACTCATCCGTTCTCGTGTCCGTGCTTGCTTGTTTTTGACGGTTTTCATGTGATTTTTGATATATCCGTACCTGCATACACAAAACACAAATACAAGCATATTTTTTGCCATTTTTGGTTTGTTTTGGGTTTAATTAGGTTATTTTAGGTATTAACGGATATGTGTATTTTACACTTATCAACCATCCAATAATCTAGGCTTGTCACTAAGATATAAGTCTTCCCCAACAACCAAATTGAATGATAAAATATAATTGAACCAAGTCCTCACCTAACTTAGAGACTCGATTTTAATAGAAAGGGTATGCGAAAGAAGACCCTTGACTTATAACACACAAGTGCGGATTAGGTACTTGCGTGTCTCTCTTGCGGAGATGTGTTTTCAATCGAATGATAGATTCGAAGATTTAAAACAGAAGAGGTGTTATACTTAGAGGGTAGGAGAAGAGAAAAAAAGAGAAAGAAAGAATGGCAAGAGGTGAGGAATAAAAATGCGAAGAGGGAGTATTTATAGGCCAAAATCCCAAATTGGTAAAAACCAATTCGAGAGTGGCGCGTGGCCAGCGCGTCAGAATTCTGTCTTGGCCGCTCTTGTTAAACCCCCAATTGAACTTCACGCTTTGACCTTTCCAATATTCTTACACTCAAGGTCAACCAACTCAAATAGACATTTGATAAAAACATTTGTGAAGTAGTTTAGAAGAAGACTTAGGGATGTTTATCCAATATCAAAGAGATAGAAAAGAGCTATTGGACAAAGGGTATGTTTGGGCATTCCTCACATGTAAATGGTTTAGTTGGAAATAACCATGGTTAGGTTGACGAGTTGGTATAGTTAGGATAAAAATGAATATGCCAAAAGCATAAAGAATATACCAAAGGAATATTCCTTTGCTTGGAGAGAAAGTGTGAATGTTGAAGGGATAATTTGAATTTGAAATTCAAATCTAATGAGATAAGGATGAGATGATGAGTTGACATTGATGTGATGTTTTGGAGCCTAAGAATCCAAATTCAAATGTGAAGATAAGGATAAGGTTAGCGTATAGTGAGTTGGCAATGGGTTGAAGTGATGTGATGGTTTGGAGCCTATAGATCAAATTTAAATTTGAATGGTTGAGATTAGTGGTGAGGTGGCAAAGTGTATTAAGGAAGATTGTTGATGTTGTGAGGTTTGAATTCAAGTTATGAGGATGTGTATAAGAAACGTGTGTAGAGAAAGCTTTAAGTATGTGTAACTTGAATTCAAGAGAGAGTTGTGTGAGTGTAGAAGTGAAGAAGAGATTAAATAGGGATTGTGTGGTAGAGAATGTTGTGTGTAACACCCCCAAATATCGCAGCGGAAAGGTAATCCGAGGCGTTACTTCATAGCACAAGAACACAAGTCATAAAGAACAACATCTACATGAGTTGTTTTAAAATACCTCGTTGATACATTTAAATTAAACAAAGTTTGCAACAATAAAATGCCATAGTTTTACACCAAATATAAATTATAGTTTTAGTACAAATCAACGAGTAATGTTCATGTAGCAAAATCCAATGATATTAAGTATCACGAACGTTTATTTGTCCTCGTTAAAACATAAAAGAGATTTTAGTCAATGATACCCCCGACATATCCTATAGACTTATCTAATATCAACAATCTCACTTCTTAACATTTAAACCCTCATTAGGTGCCAACTAACAAGTGTTTACCCGAGATTCTTAAGTATATATTCTAGTATAAGTGGTGATATGGTCAACCCCTATACAACCGAAATGGATGCCATCCCATCTCGATCAACCTAATAGATTAGCTTTCAAATGTTACTTCATAATCACTAGCTAGCACTATACTAGTTTCAACACTACCAAAACGCGAGATAAATCAATAAACAAATAGGATATCCATATAAAATGATAATCAAACAAAGAAAATGGAATCAAAACATTAATAATTTCATAACTAGGCTAACACTTGAAGTGTTTAGCCGATCATATTGTCAAATGCATCAAGAGTAATGTATAGAACATTAATTGAATTAAACATTATGCTTGATACAAATTACTTGATGTCGATTTAATGATGAAATAAAGTATGAATTCTCCCTTGAAAAGTATTTTGAGTTGTTGGAAAATGCCTTTGAGAAGAATCCCTAATCGTTCTCTGAGAATGGTGTGGAATGGATGTGTTAAATGGTTGAATTATGACATGTATTTATAGGCTTTGTTGGGCTCAACTCTATTACGGCGTAAATATAAGTAAAGAATTATGTCATAACCCTCTTTAAGCTTGAATAATCCACCAGCTCTTGCTTAGTTACAGCGTAGTCCACCGTAGTCCTAAGTGTGGACTACGCTGTAACAACCTCCTGATCCAATGAGTTGTTATTACTACCCGATAAAAGATAAGATAAGAGTACAAATATTATCAATGGAAAGTAGTATTAGATAAAAAGGCTTCTTTGATGTGTGAAGTGTATAAAAGACTGATAAAAATAAAATGATTTTGATTTTTTTTTTTGATGTTTTTACACAAAGATGAATTCAGCACAAGATGTTTTATGCTTGCGAAATTTTCAATGAATGTACAATTTTTTGAATCATTTTTACGTTTTTTTAAAATGTTTTTCTTTTGATTTTAATCTTACTGTTTATCACTCTAAGATAATAAATGGATAGAAATCCTCTCATGTTCACT
The DNA here is from genome assembly GCA_026074375.1 of Tanacetum coccineum. NCBI lineage: Eukaryota > Viridiplantae > Streptophyta > Magnoliopsida > Asterales > Asteraceae > Tanacetum > Tanacetum coccineum. The sequence goes on along the minus strand of BQNB010110519.1, from coordinate 46 downwards.
TTGAACATGAGAGGGTAATGTTAGTGTTATGTGAGTGCAAAAATAT
>BQNB010110518.1:1585-18519 GCA_026074375.1 Tanacetum coccineum | reverse complement strand
ACTTTGGCCAGAAGCTAAACCAAACAGCAGGCTTATTGATAGCACAGTAAGAATTTTACCTGATGCATTTCTGATACGTGCACTCTTCTTTCTGGAGTTTTTAGAGGGTAAGCCGATTAGCGCTAAACTTTGTACAACAGAGTCTCTGTTGTAACAGAGTCTCTGTTGTAACACTTGAAATTGTCTGTAAATTCAGTCTCATAAGGCTTGTTTACGGGATTGTAAAGAGTTAGTTTCCTAGGATTACTATTGCGTCGTTATAAATAAATACATGAAAATAATAAACATTATTACAATTAGCCAATTGTTTTAGTCGAAGTTGCTTAAACAGAACTGTCATCGGTTCCAAGGAAAAAAGGTTTAAATTCTCCACTAAGGTTAATAGTCAAAGACACTAAAAATAGGGTTGCCGGATATAAAGTGCACCCAAAAGGGGGGGTCCATCCCGCTCAGTAATAGGTACAGAATATCCTTGGCTCCATACATCTGATTTCAGGTCCATTGTGCTTGCGTAAGAAACCTTGTGCAACTATAGTAGCGGCTTTCCATCATATGTCAGAAATGTTTTACTAAATTATGAATATGGGGATAATGTGGTTGTTTTTAGAGGATATGTAGAAGGTTGCTAAAGTGATGATAAAATTTTGAATAATTGGAAACAGAAAATTAGCTGTTATAACCACTGTAGGTGATAGTGTGTGGATGTGTTTTTGCCGTTTGAAGTTGTATAAATTAAATAATTTGTTATTTGTTACAATGTTTGGCAGATCCTAACTACTCACAACTGTAATCAACTTATTACTTAATTCAGATACTTCACGATGCTTGCATCAACCTTGAAAATACACATCAAAAGTTTTAAATACCCACTAAGTGAGCAGTATATACACTTATATTTAAAAGTGGTCATAACCAAGCATAAAAGACTTGTGTATGCATATTTTTATTTGACTTTCAAGGGTCAAACCTAGTTTTTTAAAATTCAACCATTCCATATTAATTTTTCCATCATGTATCAATGTTTTGGGGCTGTTTGTATTAGCTTATTTTCTGGGCTTAGAGCTAAAGTTTCGATTATTTTCTAATGGAGTATAATATAACTTGAATCTAGACATAAATGCTTATAAGAAATAAAGGGGTGTTTGTGTTAAGCTTATATGTAGAGCTTATTAGCTCATGTAAAATTTGCAAAGCCAATAAGTTCAATGTTTGTGGCTTATAGATTTAAATATGCTATAAGCTCCACCTGAACTGTTAATGCGACTGGTAGATTGCCCTTTGACTTGCGCTATACGACTATAGAAAGAGGACATGCCCACATTGCTCATATATATATCCAAAGGCTTAGAGTATAATAGAAATAGTATTATTGTTATATGAATATTCTATACAGTAACTTTTATAAAATTATATATGATATGGATAAAAAGGTTTTTGCGACTCAAACTAACCTGATATGGCCCATTATGACCCATGTCATTTAAGACCTATTGCACCCCCTAATGCAACACGCTGGACCTTCTTAGAATTGAAAAAATATAAATCCTACAAGAGTTCCCTTGTTCAGTGGTAAGATCATTTAATTTTAGTAATTACCTTGTTAGGTAATGTGTTTATTGACCCTATGTCGCCACTAATATTTATTAAGCATACTTGTACATACACTTTGCTACAAAATATCAGATACAGGACCCTAAGAGCATGCACCCTAAGAGGCACCTCACTCTTTAGAGCATCGTTGCTTTTGAGGCATTGAATATCCGGAAGCTGCACACATAGGAGAAGAAGTATTTGCACAAACCACATCACGGGTTCTTTTAACACTGGCGACAAAAGTATGCACCATTGTACGACTATTCATCAACAACACAAATTTAAGGTAATAAGCAGCTTATATCTTGTTTGTTTTCAGATTATGTTTCATAAGATTCATTGCCCATAAGTCCTAAAAGAAGCCGAAAACAAATAAGCTCGTAAGCCCAAATATAAACTTCAACAAACCCCCCTATGAGCTCATTATGACAAAATACGAAAAAATAGGCTCCTCAACTCTTATAATACCACAGGCTTTTGAATTTACAATAAGCTATACAGTTAAATGTACACTATGTAGATCACCCTTAAAGCTGCAGCTCTTATAATCAAGCAAGTTTTTTAAACTTAAACTATGCTAAGCAATTGAATTTACACTGTTCCAAACACCACTAATTTATGCACATAAGACACCTCAATAACACTCAATGGCATTATAACAAACCGTGTCCATTAGACTTTTGAATCATTTTAAGAATCAAATAACTTAAGTTCTCCGTGAATATTGACACCATGACTATTACACTGTGTGCATCCATATTTGTAGCCTTGAATAGGTAGTTATGAAATACGTCATATTATTTGTCTAAGAAAAGAAATTCAACTATTCAATTCTTTTTGGCAGATACATTTTCTGCTAATATTTTTACATTATTGGCCAGGAACTCATATCTTATGTATGTGGGCATAAAAAAGTGTTTCATATTTTCTTCCATCAAATATATACATATTAAAGCTAACACATAGATCATATGACTGCAAAGTGTGTACAGAAGAAATATAGAATGAAATTACCAAGCACAATGGCGAGCACAATCAATAACGCTTCAAGTGCCTCAATTATTCGCCACCACCTCATTATCTTATTATTCAGTTAGTTTCTTTCAGCTGTGATATTGAATGTGACTGCCAAGACATGTTTTTAAATCCCATTCAGTGGACGTCAAACAAACAGCTGAGTTTCATTAAGCAACTGCATTTAAAGATACAGATTTTATCCATTATATATACACCTTTAAAGAAAAAGAAAAGTTACGAACGAAAAGAGACCTCGTAGACCGTAGTGATACGGGAAAGCAGAAATACTATAACCTGTGCACGTTGTGGCGCCTATTCAGTTCCGCCTCATTTTGACCCATAGAGCTAAATACCTGCAAATTAACATTTTTGACTCTCAGTAAAGCTAACATAAAAAACCAACAATTTTTTTATAACAAAACTTCTGCTACTTAAGAGTCAACCAAAATCCACCATCAAGTTTCATTGCATTTCTTATTAAACCTGGTAACTGCCATAAGCTCATTTTGTGGCTTATGATATTATCTACTTGAGCTAATAAAGTGCATAAGCTCAAACTGATAAGTTCATAAGCAATAAAAAATGAACTTATTGACTAACAAAATCTTCAATAAGCTCAAAAACATAAGATGGATTTTAGTGCCTAATTTTTTTAAGCAAAGCAACTAATGCAAAAGAAAATGTTACAAGTATATCAGATTGAAAATTTTGAAAGAAAAAAAGTTAATCAAATGGCTTACTATAATTGAACCTGCCTGAATTCGTCACAACATCTTATGGTTGGTATCTCCATCGAAAGCACACTATAAAGAACAAATTTAAAAACTCATAGTCAATCACAATTTAACTACTAAGACTCAGATAAAGAAACCCAAAATCATGTTTAAATAGAATCAATTTGATGTAACAAATTTAATACATAAACCTACCATAAAAAAGATTCAATCCTAGCGCATCTGAGAAAATTAAACACAACTTTAATCTTCATCATATGGAGAGATCTGAGAGTGGCTTATGAGAGTGGTGGTGGTGGAGAGGATCAAACGGCGGGATTGGTGGCCGGAGATTTGTAGCGGTGGATCTGAGTGTGTGTCTGTGAGAGTGATAGTGGGATTTAGAAGAAGAGGACACGTACACATGGTACGTGTTTTGTTATCAAGAAGGATGGGTTAATAATAAATACGTGGATCGGGTTCGGGTTTGGAGAGTGCATTAAACACCTCCTCGGGAGAATAATCTTACCTATTAATATATAGCGAAAATTACATAAATGGCCCGTTGGGAATCGTGATAAACCGTAGAGACCTGATATAATTTTTTTTCGAAAATAACCCAGAAGATCGCACCCCACTGGTAGCGATTTAGTCGAGGTACACGTGTTGGCCTCCTAAACTAACTTCGGGAATAACGAAGGTGAAGTCCGAACCCTAATTTTTAAAAAATGAAGATCGCGCTTGGTCTATAGTGATTTCAAAAAAAAATTGTTGTGTCAGCGAGTGTGTCAGTCATTAAATGTAAATTGCGCCTATACTATAGCGATTTCCTTTTTTTACTGTTTGTATTTTAAGAAGCACAGTAACATACAGTATGAAATGATTTATCACTGCCATGAAATGATTTATCACTGCCAAGTGCAGTAATGTTTTGTTATTTTCTAAAATAAGAATCTGATAATGCATATAAATGAGAAGTGATATACTAGATACAATGTGCCTATCTTTGTTTCAAAAAATAAGTAGTTCTTATAATATTTGATTTAGTTTGAAGCATGTGCTGTAGATTGTTGCGTTTGCGGTGATTTTGAGGTGGTGTTGTTGGTGACTTCGTGTTTTACTTCTTTATTATAAGATAGATTTGACCGGTTACGAGGTATAATATTTATATTTTTAATTACCCAGTATTTTGTTTTTTGATGTTTGTATGTGTAGTAATTATTTATTTATTTGTTAATTTAGGTACCCCGTGTTCTTGTTACTTGTAGAAGTAAGTTAAGGCTGCTTAAATTAGTTAGATAAAAAACTACTGGCACTAAACGGGAAGAACTATTTCGGCAATCTTGTTTTGGTTTGGTATTAGATCAAAATGATTGGACAAAGAATTGTATTTTAATACATTTCATGTTAGGTCAGTAACTTGAGGTAGAAGGTGATGGAAATGAAAATGTCCCTTTGTATTACTATATAAATAATAATATTAGAATACAATTTGGGAGAAAGGAATTTTGCCTCGTTACAGGTTTAAGGTTTGGGGTTGAGAATTTGGCTGACTATGACGACACTGAGAAGGCTATTCCTTTTAGGAGACGGGCGTTTCCGTCATATTTAGATGGGGAACATATTACAGGCAATATGGTATTTAAAATCATTGATGACGAGTTGTTTGATAGATTACACGACGATGATGCTGTTAGCCTTTGTTGTCTAGGTATCTTGCAGCTTGCTTTATTAGGTGTGGAGGGTAAACGTAGGATCCTTGACTGGTTGTTAAAGTTAGCAAATGACAGAGTAGGTTGGGAAAACTATCCTTGGGGTTTGTATGTGTGGTCAACATTGTACTCCCAACTGAAGAATGCAAACGGTAGACGTTAGCCGAAATTATATGCCACTCAGCCTACGACTGAAATTGATAAGAAATCCTATTCGATCTTTGGATATACTTGGGCATTCAAGGTATGTCATAATTTAGTTTATAATATTTAATTCGGCATTTAAGTTATATGTATAACGTAAAATAATTAAAGCAATGTCTTTTTTGTAGACTTGGATTTTGGAGTCTTTCTGAGTAACGGCGACTAGCGAATATACTCGTTATAATCAATATCCTAGAGTTGCTGCTTGGAAAAAAGGGGAAGTTTAGTTTTTTTCATGTGAGTTTCATTTAATTTTATAGTTTATTAAGTTGATTATGTTATATAATTCATAATTAATTTCCTTTATTTCTTTTTAAGGGAAATCTGCCTGCTGCAAGATTGACACCAGAGGAGACCGAGGCTCGATCGGACTGGTGGATTTCTAGTAGGGCATACTTTGACGGCCGTATTGGTCAAGCTGAACGAGTACCTCGTCATGTCAACTGTCAAAATATGTATGAAGTTCCCTCAGAATTGTATCGACAATTCGAGAAACAAAAAAGAGCATTGAAAAACAAAAAATAGAAATTGAAGAAATAAAAAGAAACGAATTTGAACAGCGAGAAACGTATGAAAAAGTGCGTAAATTTATGGAGGATATGAATGTTGAGCAGGTGCGACCAGCAAATAAAGGACCGATAATTGTCAGCCAACATTATGGGATAAGCGATTTAAGTGAATTCCCAAGCATGCAGGTATAAATTTTGTGCATTTAATATAAGGAAAAGTAAGTAAATAATTTTTGTGCATTTTATGGGTGTCCACAGGGTGGTCCCTCATCATTCCAGACACATCCAAATAGCAGCTCCTTCTTCAATATCGGTACGCCAACGCATTGGCAAACCCCAAGGCCGTCGCAACCTGGTTCATCAAATTGGCAAACGCAGATGCTGGCGCAACTTGGTCCATCAAATTGGCAAAGCCAGATGCCGGCGCAGTCGGCCACTCCTTATTGGCAACCCGCTTTCCCCTCGCATCCTGGTACTTATAATTGGCAAAGTCCGATCCCATCTCATATGGGTAATCCAAATTTGCAACCCTCTATTGAGAGGCATCACGATGCTGCTGGCTTATTTAACCAGGTAATGCTAAATTTATATACGAATATTATTATATGATACTAACCATCATGAAGTAATAAATGTTTATTAATTGCTGTTTTTTAGAATATACTGAATCGAGGAAAGAGGGAACAACGTCCTAGCTTTTATAAATGGACTCCATACACGGAACAACCTCCTACTACCATTTTACCCAAGCAACGTGGTAATAAAAATAAGAATAATGTCAAGAAGGCTAATTTATCACCTTTGAATCTTGGGAATGCGTTTGATGATGAAAATGAAGGAGGCGATGACGTTATTTTTTTGGGTGGCTGATTCACTGATAATTACCTAGTGTATGAAACGTGGACCCTGAGAAGGTAATTGCTAGTCTTGTATATAAATTAATAAATAAACGCATGAAAGTATGTGCATTGATATTGGTTATTAACTTGGTTTTTTAGGTGAAACGAGAAAATTATGTTAATTACACAGACTTTTTAAATGACCACGATCAGATTTACTTAGATTGTTATATGAAGGGTTATTCAGTTCCAGTGACCTTTTGGCAACAACTAGTTCCACATTTGTGTATGACTGACATTGATTCGCGCACTCCAATAGGTTGGTTGTTCGCAGAGGTAAGTTTATTAATACAAGTTTAATACATGAGTTATTTATATTTTTACCCAATAACATCTATTTATTTTGTTACTTTGTTTCAAATCAACACATGAACGCGTGGATGGAGCTCTTAATTAGGCTTAGGCATAGTAATCACCCGTTGACAGTGGCGTATACAAATACAATAAGTGTACATTCGGAAAATCAACGTTTTCTGATAGAGACGGACCAACACACTATTAGAACATTGGATGGGTCAACACGTCCGTATCCAGCATGGAGTGTTGTTAATTGGGTACTTATTCGTATTAAAACTATTAATACAATTTATGTATGATTAGTATTTAATAAGTTATTTAGTTTGACATAATATATTTGTTATATATTTGTAGGTGTTTCTGCCCATACATATTGGAGGAAATCATTGGGTTACGGGTGTAATAGACTTACCCAATTCTCATGTTTATGTGTTCGACTTCCTGCCTAACAAGGGAAGAAAGAATTTGTTATCTAACCAAATTCAACGTTGGACACCTGTGCTTAATAACATTTTGCAAAGGAGTGGTTGTTTCAATGAAACTAGAGGACCCTATAATTTCCAATTTTCATACAATGATGGTTTGGGTATACATGTCCCTTAATAAACCAACTACTCAGACTGTGGAGTCATCACATGTTGGTTAATCTCCTGTTTGTGTTCAAAAAGAAGTCTAATAGTAAACGGTGATCCTCAAGAGTTTTGGGAGACAGTTAGAAATAGCATGTGTCAATGTTTTTATCTGTCTAGGTGTGAGGATACTAGAGATTGTGGTTATGATTACTTTTTATTTTGAATATATTGTATGTTGAAAGTCTAACCTTTTATGTGAAATAATAATGTATATCACTTTGATAAACCAATAATAAGTAGACATTGCATTAAAAAAAACATTACAATTGATGATAATTGTTGTAATACAACTTGATTAAAAACATAAACAGACATAATAATGATAATATTAACCAGTGCCACTTCCAAGAAAGGTATCTTTACAGAAAACTTCAACCACATTTCTCATTGTAATGTTTAGGTAATGCTCTGATGGTTTAGGAGTAAAAACAGAGACATTTTTTTAGTATCATAGCAGCTCCTACAGTAATATCCTTTCCATAACCATCCTCACCAATGACTTTGAAATGTATTGTTCCGGGTATTATACCTGATGTGGAAAACTAGAAGGGGGGTTGAATAGTTTATCGCTTTTTGATTTAATATTTATGTTTGTTTATAAAAACTTAGATTTGACTTTTTGTGAATTCAAAACTTGCACAATATGAACAATGTAAATAAGTAGAAGCAAATAAAAGATAAAAGTTAGAAAGATCAAACCACAACACAAGGATTTATAGTGGTTCGGTTACGAAGCTCCTCTTCGGCCTACTCCACTCCCTGAGCACCTAACTCGAGAGTTTTCTTCACTATGTCAACAAGCTCCTTTATGGCAGAGAAAACCGTACACAACGTTGCTTATATCTATTTCCGACACTAAGCTAGATGTCGAGTTCTAATCTTAGCTAGAACCAATCTATCACAACACAACTTCACAATTTGTTCACGACTTCACAACTTCACGACTACTTCACAACTTCACTACACAACTTAGCTTCACACCTTGAACACAACTACACAACTTCTTCACACCTTCACAACTTCACAACTTCACACCTTCACTACTTGTCCTCACCACACTACTTATGTCACAACTAACTAACACTACTAGAAAGGATCACCAAGATCCAACTATACTTACAACAATCACCAAAACCTAATAACTACACAACTTTACAAGATTTACAAATGATTTACAAGATATGGTGTGAATGCAATAAGATTGCAATGTATACTTGGGTTGTAATACTTCTTCAATTAATGATGGAAGTATTCTTCTCTTGCACTTGAGGAATTGAGCTTGGATCACTTGGAAACAAAGCTTTATGATTAAATGATCAAAGGATTTAGAGAGATGTGTGGGCTGTTTTAGAACAGAAAGAATAAGTGCAAAAGGTAAGAAAAATGTTGGGGAATAGTCCAGTATTTATAGGACAAGCTAGAGGAGCGGGGTCTATAGCCGGTCCCCTTAAATAGGGTGTCGGCCCCCTTATAATTAAGGGGGCTGCCCATATATTTATGGGGGCCACCCATTTTCAGACGCTCCCCTTTTTGTCCTATTCAGGGAAGGTGTTTACTAGACTTTTTCTAGCCGTTTTAGGTTCGAAAAATTAAAATTTAAAATGTTTATTTTGAATAAAACCTTTCTTTTAAATGTAGAAAATGTTTTGTGATGTTTATAAAAATGTTTATATAAAAGTTTGAGGTTGAATAAAAATTTCCTTTGATCATAAAATGCATTAAGCATTTATTTATTCATACCTTTAAGTGATGTAATGTTGAAATGAGAATTTACTCCTAAAGATGTGAAAATCAAAACGTAAAGATGTGAAAGATATTAATAATATTTTTAGGAATTATATTTCTATCAATAATCTTCCCTTTTTTTATGATTACAAAATTTAAACTCATTAAATGTAAAATTATTTTTAAACAAGTATTTAGTGAGTTTCATGTCATTTCTCCCCCTTTTTTGTAGAATCAAAAAGGCATCGTCGATGATTGCTAGTAAAATCGACGGAATAAATGCTCCCCTTGATGTGTGCTCCCCCTTGTTCGAGGGCACCAAGGAATCGAGCTATGGTTTCTTGGCTACAAAAACGAGTTAGAACATCACAACTATTTCTAACATGTAGCAAGAAGGAAGGAAAAATATGACAAGAGCAAGCAAGCATCAAAGCAAGAGATACTTCATTCATTTAAGGCAATGTGTGTAAACCACACACAAACATACATAAAAAAACAAATATGATTTAGGAGCATATTAATACATCAAGAAAATCCTAAATAGCCATAGAAGGATTTTTGACTTGCTTGCGACACAAAAGGGTTTGACGATTATTTGTAGACATATTATGAGATTAGTTGTTTGTTGATGGAGAGTTTGGAGCGGAGGCGGATGTGGAAGGGTAATCTCCAAGAAATCCCTAATACGCCGTATCCAACTCTTGGATACGCCGTATCCAACCGACTTCCAGGCCCTGTAAATACAAAACTAAAAAATGAGTTTTAGGTGTGCTAAATCATATTCTCGATACCTAAACCACAAAAGTCAATTTTTAGAGGAGAAAAAGAGCAGTTTGGAGAGTAAGGTAATGAGGAATTGTTGTTTTGTTGTTGTTAGGAGAGATGCATGTCTAGAAGGTTTGATAGGTCTTAAAGTTGATTAATGTCATCAACAAGGCTTTATCTACTTGGAGATAGAGGTGATGTATGTTGAGTTTGGTTGTCACATTGAGGTGGAACTTTAGTGTGAGTTTCATGTGAGTTGATGGGTGATATGGGATGTGGAGGACGTGAGATACCTTGTTGTGATGTGGGAGTGATCCTTAATGTAAGGAGTTTGGATTGTCATATTGAGATGAGCTTGAGTGTAGTAGCATGTGAAAATGAAGGGTGAGATGGGGAATAGAGTGGGTGTGAGATCAACATGTGGTGATTGAAAGTGTCCTAAAAGCAAGGATTTGGTAATGTTTTAAATAGGGGTGTATTTGTTTTCTTGAGATAGTTCATAATGAGGAGTTAGTGGTTTTGGTATGGGTGAAGTTGTATTGAGCACATTTGAGGAGTTTGCAAATGGTTTGGTTATCTTCTCCAATCAGGTTTCATCACAACTCATTTTGCCTACCGCTTGATAGTTTGGATGTGGGTTTTTTAGGAGAGGGTCATTGTGAGATGATTGTGATGAAGATGAAAGAGGATGTACTTTATAGTGTAGGAAGGTTTTAAAATTAGGAAGAATTGGACATATCAAAAGGATCAAATCCAAAAATGTTTGAGAATTAGGAAACATACTAAGTCCAGGGGATATTGTTGGGTAAAAAAGGAAAAAAAAAATACTTTTTATATTAAAAAAAAACAACAAATTAAATAAATCCCGGTGTTAAAGCCTAGGCGGTCCCTTTAAAAAAGGGCGCGGTCCCCTATAAAGTTAAGGGGCCGCTCTTTAATGAATATAGGTGGCCGCCCACTGGCACTTCCCAGATTTCGCCAAAAATTGATTTTTCTCAGAAATTTGTGTGAGGGTTTCTGTTTTGGAAGGTTATTTGTGCAGAAAAAAAAAAAAAACAATTCCATAACTTTATGGCAATAAGATTTTTAGCACATAGCAATTAAGCATTCAACATTTTACATATGTAGGATAACCTATTTCACACAATTTTAGCATATAATCATATATGAGTTGAGTGAAGAGCACTAGATATAATGCACACAAAAAATTATCATGGTAGAGAGTTAAGTTAAAAAGAAAATAAACTTTTGTGCAAATACTAGTGTGTGCCTAAGTGCGAAAAATGTGGAGTAGCAATTATTTCGACAATAATACATGCAAAACCTAAGAAATAATCCAAATGCTCCTTGATTTAGTTTTGCTCAACCAAGATTGTCGAAGATATATATTAGATTATATATTTTTGACAACAAGTAAGAGACCATTATGCATATGAAAAAAAATGTTTTTAGCATATTTCAACAATATATGAAAATTATTTTTCATGTGATCCTAGATATGAGAAAGACTTTCTTTAGAAAATAATGGATTGAGACTATTGTGTATATATACATATATATATATATATATATATATATATATATATATATATATATATTAATATAGATATATGAATAAATGAAATATGAATTAGTAAAAAGTTTTGCTTATATTTTTGTTTCCGCAAACTTGCGTTTTTGTACAAAACAAAGCCTAGACACAGAAGAAAAAAAAAATATAGTGGGAAGGTCCCCCTTTAAATGTCTGGCGCGGGCTATCCCCTTAAAATTAAGGGGGCCGCCGTCCGAGAAAAAAATTCTCAGATTTTTGACAAATAGTTCATTTTTAATTTTCAGTGCTCAAACTTAGTCAATTTGTTCCATCATTCCTAACCTAGGTGTAAAGTAGTAAAAGGTTTCACTTTTAAGTGGTTCAGTTAAGATTAATCAGCTAGTTGGTCTTTCGATGAGTCCTTTTCTAATTAGAGATAATCCCTTTTTGAACATTATCACAGAGGAAGCGTGGCGAATTTCTATGAGTTTTAGTTTTGTGGTGGTTGAACGGTATACTTACTTAAGTCTAATATCCCCTTTGTTAACACCATTATGAATAATCGTCCTAACCTAATGCCATAGTCTATGAGAGCTTGTTTCATCCATAGTGCTTGTTGACATGCCTTTCCGACGCTAACATATTCCGCTTCGGTTGTGGAGATGGCAAGAGCGGTTTGCTTCTTCGAAAACCAAGATGTTAAACAACATCCCATGAACTGTGCAAAAGCACCACTAAAGTGCTCTTTCTGCCGATCTACGTAGTCTCTCGCATGATCTGAATCCGCATAAACTATTGTTTCTATGCCGGATCCCTTAGGATACCACAATCTTAAATGCATAGTGCCTTTAATGTATCGGAAAATACATTTAATAGCTTCTAGGTGAGAGGTTTTGGGATCCTCTTGAAAGCGTGCACAAAGGCAAACACTAAACATGATATCAGGTCTACTTGCCGTCAAGTATAATAAACTACCTATCATGCCTCTATATTTGGTATTATCTACGGATTCACCTTCTTCGTCTCTTATGAGTTTAGTTTCCGTAGATATAGGGGTTTTTATTGGCTTAGAGTCTTCTAGTCTAAAATTCTTAAGCATTTCCTTGATATATTTCTGATTTGATTAAAAATATTCACATCACTAAATGGTTTTATTTGTAATCCTAAGAAAAAATTTAGTTCCCCCATCATACTCATTTCAAACTCATCATGCATGATCTTGGCAAAGTCATCACACATTTCTTGACAAGAAGATCCAAATCTAAAGTCATCAACCTAAATTTGGCAATAATGATGTTGAGTCTTCCTTTTAGTGAATAGAGGTTATCTACCATTCCCATGGTATACTATTATGTTTATAAGATAGACTTATAGTCGATCGATTACCAAGCTTTTTTGGGCTTGTTTTAGACCATAAAGAGCTTTCTAAGTTTAGAGACATAAATAGGTTTTGCGAAAGTCAAATGTAAACCCGGAGTAGGTGCCACGTAAACCTCCTCATTGATAAAACCGTTAAGGAATGCACTCTACACAATCATTAGTCATTGGTATAACTTAAAATCAGTGCGCAAGCATAGAGCTAAAAAGTATTCTTAAGGACCTAGTCTTGGCTACGGGTGCATATTTTTCAACATAATCAATTCCTTCTTGTATGATTTTATAACCTTGGGCTACCAACCTAGATTTGTTCTAGTTTACGACCCCATTTATCGAGATTTTATTTCCTATATACCCATTTGTTCTATAATGGTCATATGCCATAGGATTTAGGTACTATTCCCCAAATACATTTGTTTTAAATTGGTTTTAGTTCGCGCTTGCTTAGGTGCCATTACCCCAATTTTCGATCTTTTTAATGGCTTCATTTATATTTTTAGGTTCTATTTTTGAATAAAAGCAAAATAAAATGCTTTTTGTCTTGAGCTTGTTGAACCTAAGAGTTCTTTGATTTGATTACCATAACATATTTCTAGCGGATGACTTTTAGATTCCTTTAATGTTTTCACATTTTGATTATTTCAAATGAAATCTTCAAGATCATTGCCTATTGGGTTTTGTTTACGAACCTCACAAGCTTCTTCTTACGACTAATTCATCAACTTTCCAATGGTGGAGTTTTTTATAGGTGGGAGTGGATGTTTCACTCGAAAGTTACATTCAATTACTCTTCAACTTTCATTGTTTGTTTGTTTAAGTATTAGGTAAGCGTTACTATTTTGTGAATACCAAGGAAAACACCTTCGTTGGACATGGGGTCAAACTTGGTGAGGTAATCTCTAGTATTAAGAATAAAAACATTTACTTCTCGAATACTCTAAAAAGTTAAGTTTGGTTCTACCTCTCAACAACTAGTTATGGAGTTTTTTCCTAAAAGATTCTAATAAAACTCTATTAAATCTATAAGTTGATGTATGAACCGCATTGGCACCAAAATTTTTAGGTAGGGATTGTTCATTAACATGGTTCTACTCTCTATTTTTGTAAAGTGGCGATCTATTCTTTCTACTGCCCATATGATTGTGGAGTTACGAGGGAGCAAAAATTGTGAGATATCCCATTTAAATCACATAGTTTCCGAATTGTACTTCATTATCAAATTCCCGACCATGATCTGTTCTAATTGATACCAATAGAACATCCTAATTATTTTGAGACATTTGCAAAATATTTCGAATTCTTCTCGAAGGCTTCGGTTTTATTAGCTAAAAATCTAGTCCAATTGTATCGAGAATAGTCATCTACAATTACAAAGTATAACGATTTCCTCCATAGCTTTCTTAGGCAGAGGTGCCAAACAAATCCATTGAGAAGTAGTTTCTAAGCCATCTAGTTGTTGAACTATAATTTTTGGCCGTTGAGACTTAGAGAGCTTGTGCTTTCAATTTTTGCAAGCATCACAAAAATGTTGGTCGTAATTTAAGTTTAGGTAGATTTTTCTCACTAAGTTCTTTAGACGCTAAAGATTGGAATTAGTTGCATATTTAGCGTGACCTAATCTATCTATGCAATAGTGTGAATTTTTCGTCAATGTTGCAAGGCAATTTTGTCTTCCGATTTATTTCCTAGTTTTACAATTACATTAACCTCCTTTCCTAAAATTGCCTTTACCTATAATATTTTCGTTTGAATATTTTGCTATCTTAGTTTCGGTAAAGTATTACTTTGCATTTATTACACATATTAGACCTAATACTAAGCAAGTTATAATTTTAAGTTATCTACCGTGGCTCAACATTTTTTAATTATTAAATTAGTCTTGAGAAAATCATAACCTATGCCTATGATTTAAACCATGCGGTAAGTTACTCCAAAAATTACGTTCACCTCCGTTTTATGACAGAAAACAACTTTCGATTACCGCATAGTGTTTTGAGCATCCCACAAGTCGTTAATCCCGACTCAACGGTTCTAAGTTTTACTCCTAAGCATATTTCATCAGGTATCTTGAGCTAACAAACAAAGCTCAACTTTAGTCTTTTCCACTTCATCTTCTCCATTGTCGCTCCATGCTCCTCCCAATGAATGCTCAATTATTGTTGTTCTCTTTGGCGGCTTGAACAATCTCCAATGAAGGACTTGGTTCACCCACAACTAAAATATTGTTCTTTACTTTTAATCATAACCATCATTTCACTTCGTTGGAATGAATTACCTATCGCAGCCGTAGTTGTCTTGGAAAACTTCCTCCGTCTCTTGAAGTATTAAGATCTTAATGTTTGGTGTTTGTTTATCTCGATTTCTTAATTTATCGTTGAGTGCTTGTTTATGTTTATCAATTTATACTTGTTTACGTGCTTTTGTATGCGACCTATCATTCAACTAGATCTAGTGAAGTGGACCAAGCAGATCTAGAGTCTGGGATAGCTCTCCATATAGTAATTTATACATATAGAATCATAGTTACATAAATATTGTCCTTCTAAGTCTGTGTCTAGGATACTCTTCGGGCTTAACTAGTTAATTGGATATTGCCAATGGTTTATTAATCGTGTTGACTAGCAGGTGACCTAGATAATTCTACAAGTAATGTTCTGATTTCATTGGATAGTTGGACAAGTGAACTACTAGTGTATAAATTGCCATTAAGCGGTAAGTGGGTAAAGTCTCTATGAGCTAGGGTCTAACAAGATGACCATTGCTTTAATCCCTAAGATAGATTATAATCAGCAAATAGGATGCTTTATGTGAACGCTTTAATTGTGACAGAATTATTGTGTCTAAGTCTTAGGATGATGTAACGCCTAAGTCTTAAGAATGATATGCCACCTCGAGAGAAGAAATCAGTGCACTTAATAAACAAACTAATGTTCTAATCAGATTAATAATGGTTAATACAGTTTTCTTGTATAAGGTTTGGCTGCTCTTTCGTCTTTATTAATTAGCTTGCGTAGGTAACAGTGTCTTGAATTGATTATAGACACCAACCAAACCGTGTCAGTCTCTCGGGCTGAAAACCCCCCTTTTCCGTTAGAATTAGGATATTAGACTGACATAGGTTTAACATAGGTTTAGAATAGAATAGAATTATTGTGTCTAGGTCTTAGGATGATGTAACACCTAAGTCTTAAGAATGATATGCCACCTCGAGAGAAGAAATCAGTGCACTTAATAAACAAACCAACGTTCTAATCGGATTTGTGGAAAACTAGAAGGGGAGTTTAATAGTTTACCTCTTTTTGATTTAATATTTATGTTTGTTTATAAAAACTTAGATTCGACTTTTTTGTGAATTCAAAACTTACACAATATGAACAATGTAAATAAGTAGAAGAAAATAAAAGATAAGAGTTGGAAAGATCAACCCACAACATAAGGATTTATAGGGGTTCGGTTACGAAGCTCCTCTTCGGCCTACTCCACTCCCCGAGCACCTTAATCGAGAGTTTTCTTCACTATGTCAACAAGCTCCTTTATGGCGGAGAAAATCGTACACAACGTTGCTTATATCTAATTCTGACACTAAGCTAGATGTCGAGTTCTAATCTTAGCTAGAACCAATCTATTACAACACAACTTCACAATTTGTTCACGACTTCACAACTTCACGATTACTTCACAACTTCACTACACAACTTAGCTTCACACCTTAAACACAACTACACAACTTCTTCACACCTTCACAACTTCATAACTTCACACCTTCACTACTTGTCCTCACCACACTACTTATGTCACAACTAACTAACACTACTAGAAAGGATCACTAAGATCCAACTATACTTACAACAATCACCAAAACCTAATAACTACACAACTTTACAAGATGTGATATGAATGCAACAAGATTGCTATGCACACTATGGTATAATACTTCTTCACTTGATGGTAGAAGTATTC
>BQNB010110517.1:3515-22540 GCA_026074375.1 Tanacetum coccineum | reverse complement strand
AGATCCGTGTGCGTTTACCCTTCATTTAGCTCAACCTATAACTGAGCTTATTCTATAACTATTTAGCAACCGACACGTTTCAGTTACATGCACCATCATACTTACACCTCGACCATTTACACCAACATTACGCAGTGAACAATTAGGCACAACCTATTTGCATCGTACGTGTATGGAATTATACAATACGTGACATAAGTAAAAGTTTAGTTTTTTTTTAAATAAGCTCGGTGCAACATACGGGTCTGAAAGCCTCGTTATAATAAATAAAAAGTTCATTGATATTAATACTACGCTACACAAATAAAAAAACTACATATATTCAAAGTATTACTAAAGCACAAATAGAGCTTTACTCTCCAAAAGAAGCACACTAAAAATACAAATTGACATATATTTTGGAGGCTCTTAACAAATGGCGATCCTTTACGAATGGTTGTCTTGTGCGACTATCCAACTTGTACAGAATAATCACCGTCATTGTTGTTTGTAATATTATATAAATCTACAAATTATTATATATTATAAAAAATGTGGAAAACTAGAAGGGGGGTTGAATAGTTTACCGCTTTTTGATTTAAGGTTTATGTTTGTTTGTAAAATTTAGATTCGACATTTTGTGAATTCAATGCTTGCACAATATGAACAATAAAAGTATATGAAATGATAAAGTAAGACCAGAGATAAGAGTAAGAACAATCAAACCACAACGCGAGGATTTATAGTGGTTCGGTAATGAAGCACCTCTTCGTCCTACTCCACTCCCCGAGCACCTAACTCGAGAGTTTTTTTCACTATGTCAACAAACTCCCTTATCGCGGAGAAAAATGCACACAACGTTGCTTACACCGATTTACGACACAAAGCTAAATGTCAAGTTCTAATCTTAGCTAGAACCAATCTATCACAACGACTTGTTCACGACTTCACAACTTCACGACTTCTTCACAACTTCAAGACTTCTTCACAACTTTGTGACTTCACTTCACCACACTACTTATATCACAACTATCTAACACTATTTGGTAAGATCACCACGATCTAACTATACTTACAAAGATCGCCAAGATCTAGCTACTACACACAAATACAAGATATACAATTGATTTACAAATATGTGATATGGATGCAACAAGATTGCAATATACACTTGAGGTGTAATACTTCTTCACTTGATGATGAAAGTATTCTTCTCTTGCGCTTGAGGAATTGAGCTTGGATCACTTGGAAACAAAGCTTTATGATTAAATGATCAAAGGATTTTAGTGAGATGTGTGGGCTGTTTTAGAACATAAAGAATGAGTGCAAAAGGTGAGAAAATAGTGGGGAAAAGTTCAGTATTTATAGGACAAACTAGAGGAGCGTCAGTCTATGGGCGGTCCCCTTAAATAGGTGGGCGGTCCTCTTAAAATTAAGGGGGTCGCCCGTGTATTTAAGGGGGCCGCCATAGACTAGGGGCTCCCCAGTTTGTCTTTTGTGTAGGGGGGATTTTCTGGAACTTTTCTAGCCGTTTTAGGTCCGAAAATTTGAATTTCAAAATTACAATATTTTATAAAAGTGTGAGGTTGAATAAAAATTTCCTTTGATCATAAAATGCATTAAGCATTTATTTATTCATACCTTGAAGTGATATAAATTTTGAAATGAAAATTTACTACTAATTACTTGTTTAGGTTTAATTTTACATTGAACGTTTTTATATTTTATGATTATCAAAACGTAAAGATGTGAAAAATATTAGTAATGTTTTTAGGCATTATATTTTATCAACAATCTCCCCCTTTTTGATGATTACAAAATTTAAACTCATTAAATGTAAAATTATTTTTAAACAAGTATTTAGTGAAAATTTTTACAAAGCACAATTTATAAATCTGTTGTTTTTTAGATTTAGGTTCAAGAAAAAAAAGATCAGATAAGATTATATTTTAAGATTTTGTCAAGATCGAGATCTTATAATATTTTAAGTTTATAAAGATACCATATAAGATCGGAATCGTTTTTGCTTTTCAATATAAGTTAGAGATCTTAAATTGGACCGGTCGCGGATGGGCCCTCTCCTCTAAGAAACTGCAAGAAGAAATAAGAAAACTTGTGTAATTTAGCGAGTTTTTTTTAATTTTAAGCGTTTATTTAATATATTTTACATTCTAACCCTCTCATAGAAATTGATAAATACGGAGTATATTATTAGGTCAATACGTATATTAAATTATTAAATTTCTTCTTAAAAGAGTCTATATTACATGGACTAGCCCATCAAAAGACAACCCAATTTAAAATTCCTTACCACCCATTTAATACCTTTTAACAAAAAAAACTGAAAAAAACTTGTTTATGTAGTGATCAAGAAGATCAGCAATGGAACAAGTCAACAAATCGGAGCAAATTTTTAATCATTTCACATGCCCCATTTGCCTGTAATTCATAATCCCTTTGATTTCAATATTTTTTTGAATTAGAATTATTGTTGTATAGTACTAGTATATTATTAGCTTAATTTTATTCTTTATATTTAGATACATATGTTAGCATTAGCTATGTTAGGTGCTGCAAAGCAATTTGATACTTTTTTATATAGTTTACCATTTAACTTTATCATTTAATTCCTATTCTTTTCAATGAATTTATTCACTAAAACATTAATTTCGCGCAATGCTACTCTGCCTATACACAATGATGTGTTGCCCGCTAAAGAGATGCCAAGCACATACAAGCAAACGTAACTATTTGTTCGTGAAGTCATTGTTTCAGGAACCAACTGTACCTGTCTCATGGCTGTCACAAAATTAGGTTCCGAAAAACCCATGCCCCCACCACTGGGCTACCCCTTTGGAATTACATAAGCTTGTCGATCGCGTATTATTAACACCACGCATTATTTTCCATTGCTTTATTAGTTATTACACAATAGTGTAAGGCAATTTTCAACTTAGATAATGTACTTTGACGGTTATGAATCATCTGGACTAACAATTAAACGATTGTAAACTTTGAATTTTATACATCAATGATGTAGCTGAATTCTATTGAGCATTATTGATTGGTGATGATGTTGGAATTTGATAAGCTGTTAACCATTAACACTACGAGTACGCAGCGGATATGGATCATGTTTGGTTCATATAGTTAACACACAATAAATAAACAAAAAGGTAAACAAGAAAACTAACCCTTGAAGTCAACAGCAAATGAAACTTAGTGGATAAGCTTCCACCTCTACGAGTGCTCACACAAACACGTCTAACAAGCACGCCCGGATGCTAGTCCTACTTCACGTAACACCAATACAACCTTTGTATGCTAAACCTACTGAAAATCAATCACCAAAACCCACTCTTGGAATAGCACCAAAAATCAGAAAAAGGAAACTATGGTTTAACCAAATTCGGTTGAACCAAAATTGGCACTATAGCACCGAAAATCCCACAAACCAAACCCTAGCTCGTTTCAATTAGTTGTCATGCCTTGAAAACTTGTAAACCGAAGTAATGGACCTTCTGGAACTGCCTTGGATCAAATCACAATACGAAAACCCCTAAAAGAGTTTACCGAAAATGGCAGAACCAAATTTCTAAGAACCCTAATTAGGGTTTTGAGGTATTCGGCTGTTTTTGGAGTAAGGGAAGGATGTCAGCTTTTGTGTGTGTGTGTTTAGATCTGTGGGATGACCAAAAGAGGTGGGGGTGAGGGGTTTATATACCCCTCAAACCCTAATAGTGATAAGAATAAAACTCTTGAGTCCAAACCTTATCACAACACCTTCAAGTCCTATCACTAGCATCCTTCCCCTTATCCCTTAGGTCCAACAAACCTAGACACCTCCTAGAACATTCCTTATGGCCGGCTAGCTAGTTAGGACACCATAGAATTCTTGTGTAGTTGGTTTTGGTCCAAACGGTTCACTTTAGAAATGTAATGTGAAGTAACAACGTACTCTAAATGTTTTAACGTGTGTGCCCCCAATAGGCTCACACATTTCTAGTCGTACACGGCTAGTCCAACTCACATAATCCAACAGCTCCCACTTGGGAGTTGGAGTAGCAGATAGCACGTATACTAACGAGGGAAACATCTAGCAACACTCACATTCGTTTTCAAAACTAGAAATGTCTGAGATCAAGTTTCATAAACATTCTCAGTAGCATGGTTATGTATCTCTTGCTATAATCATCCCTTTGTTCAAATACCATTAAACCATGGATATGGATCCTAACTCATTCCATATAGTTTAACCATTTAGATTCTCGTTATAGAACTTAATACAGATATACCAAATGTAATCAAGAATCATCTTGCATTACCCTTTGGGTTCGGCCAAACAATTATCTGATTAATTCTGGAGAGGCGCCAATGGTATCATACTGCACATCAAGTGGAGGAACAAATTCTTTGTTGAATACAAGTGTTGTGAATGCTGCTTCACATCACTTCCAATAATAGTCTTTATAACTACCTTATTCAGGACAACGTTTGACATAGAATTAAAAAGTGATATCCACACATACCAGAACTTGTTTGTATTCTCAAGTCTAAGGATGACTTAACTAACCATTTTCAAAATTTTACTTATGACAACGGATCCATAAAGTAATTTTCGAAGGTTGGGGTGTCCAATACGCATCCCTTGTGAGTAACATATGAGTTTGGCGGGAACCATCCATATATTCAAAGAATATAACCAACACTCACATTTGCCTTATGTAACAATACTCCCATATTGTTAACCGACAATGGACATATTTAGAATGATAAATCATTCAAGGATTAAATATGCAAATATAGGATAAACAATTGTTATATGAATGAAAACAAATACCTCGTATCTTTATTCATCAGAAAATAAAATTGTCTTACAATCCCAATTATCCAAATAACTAATAAACACAGATTTACATGAGACTACTAGCTGGAAGCATTCCAATATTCTTAGTATGTTCTGAATGCTTTGGAAAAGCCAATGCTTTAGTAAAAGGATCAGCTAAGTTGTCATATGTGTGAACTTTTTCTAACTTTACGTCACCATATTCAATAACTTCACGAAGGTAGTGAAATTTGGCACGAAAATGTCTAGCACCTTTAGTGATAGCTGATTCATTGGCTATAGTAATTGCTCTTGTATTATCGCAATACATATTTATGGGTTCTTCAATTATGGGAACCACACCAAGCCCAGAAATGAATTTTTTAACCCAAACAACTTCCTTAGAAGCATCATAGGCAGCAATATACTCAGCTTTTGCAGATGAAGTAGCGAAAATGCTTTGCTTGACACTCTTCCAATCAACAACACCTCCATTTAAAACAAACACATATCCAGTCTGAATTGAGGTCATCTGATCCAGTAGATATCCCAGCATCAATGTAGCAAGAAACTCTGCGCTTCTCCATTTTAGATCACATCCGTAAACTAGAAACATGTCTTAGTATTCCTAGATACTTCAGAATGTTCTCTAACAGTAGTTCCAGTGAAGATCACTGGATTTGTTGAAATCAGCTGTTATGGTTCTGAGCGAACGCAAACATCAGGGCGAGAGTACATCTCACAAATACATTATAGAACCACAGACGAGGCATATGGAACTTTTGCATGTGCTTTAATACTAGCAGGTGTTGAAGGCACCTTGTGATTTATTAATTCTAAGCTTTTCTTGCATGGGGATACTTCACGTTTTAAATTATACCATGTGATATCGCTTTAAGATTTTTTGATTTTAAGACTTTTGACATAAGCAATATTAACCGCCCGTGCTCTATTCGGTAGATCTTGATTCAAGAATATATGCAGTTTTACCTAAATCTTTCATCGCAAAACATTTCCAACGGTAGGATTTTACATCTTGTAACATTGGAATGTTGTTTCCCATGATCAAGATGTCCATCGCACATACAAAGATTAGGAAAGTGACTACTCCCGCTAGCTTTTGATATACACTTGGCTCATCAGGGATTGTGAGTTGAAACAAATTTCTTTATTTCATCATTCGAATCATTTATTCCATTGCCTTGATGCTTGCTTAAGCCCATAAATGGAACGCTTCAACTTGCATACTCGGTTTGGATATTTTGGATTGACAAAAACCTTCAGGTTGCTCCATGTAAACCTACTTCAGAGAGGATATTATTGAGGAAGGCAGTTTTGACATCCATTTGCTAAATCTCATAGTCATAATACGTGACTATTGCTATAAGAAACCTAATAGCTCTAATGTCTGCAACAGGAGAGAAGGTTTCCTCATAATCAATCCCTGGGGTTTGAGTATAGCCCTTCGCCACAAAACGAGCTTTATAGGTGTGTACAACTCTATCGAAGTAGATCTTCTTCTTGAAGAGCCACTTGCTACCAACGATTTTGTCGTTAGGAGGAAGATCAACTAAGTCCCAAACTTTGTTATCTTTCATGGATTGAATTTCCACATTCATAGCACTCAGCCATTTATCAGACTCAGGGTCTAACAATGCAGCTTTATAGTTAGCGGGTTCACCAAGATCCCTAAACTCATGCTCCTCAGTATCGATGTATATACACAATCGATCTGTGGGACGGCGTATCCTTGTGGACCTACTAATAGGATTGATATCACTTTAAGGTTCATCTATTTCTATATCATCCTCTTCATGGTATAAGCTAGTGTCTATAGAAGGATGCTTATCTTCTTCTTGAATAATTTCAAGATCTTCTAAACTCCCACTTGCTTCTTGAGTTATAAGACTATTCTCTAAGAATTCAGCATTTTGAGCAACAAGTACTTTGTTCTCGGGTGGGTAGTAGAAGGAATATCCCATTGTTTCCTTTGGGTATCCTACAAAGATACACTTAATAGACCTGGGTTCTAACTTGTCAGGGTTGGTAAGAGTATCTCGCTTAACAAGTGCCTCACAACCCTGGACTTTTAAGTAAGACAGCTTAAGGGCTTGCCTATGCCATACTTCGTATGGTGTCTTTTCAACCTTCTTAGTTGAAACCATATTGAGAATGCGTACAGCAGTCTCAAGAGCATAATCCCAAAAGGACTTTGGAAGAGTTGCTTGACTCATCATGGATCGAACCATATCTAGTAGGGTTCTGTTTCTCCTCTCCGACACACCATTGTGTTGTGGCATGTAAGGAGGAGTACGATGGGCGATAATCCCATGATCCCTTAGATGATCCAAAAACTCTTGACTCGTATATTCGCCCCCACGATCAGAACGTAGCGATTTTATGCTCTTACTGAGTTGATTTTCTACTTCCTTTTGAAACACTTTGAAAGTTTCAAACACTTCATGTTTATGCAAAAACAAGTAAACATAACCATAACGACTAAAGTCGTTAGTGAAAGTGATGAAGTAGCTTGCTCCTTGTCTTGACATGATCTTAAATGGGCCACATACACCAGTGTGTATTAGTCCAAGTAAGTCTTTAGCCCTTTCCGCTTGATGTGTGTAAGGTTTCCTTGCCATCTTTCCTGACATACAAGAGACGCATTTTTCAAAAGCCCTAAGGTCAGTTGAATTGAGAAGTCCATCATGTTGCAACTTCTCAATGCATTTCTTGCTAATGTATCCAAGATGATAATGCCACAAGAGAGCATAGTCCAAGTCTAGATTGGCACTTTTGTTGCTTACAGCATACATAGAACTATCATTTGCATAAGAATTAGACAAATCAATTTCAAAAATACCATCCCTTGGGATAGCACTATAATAAACCATGTTATTCCTAGAAACTTGAATTGTATTATTCACGAAGCGGTTAATAAAACCATCTTCGTACAAACGGGAAACAGAAATGACTCCTCTAGTAATAGAGGGAGCATAATGACAATTGTTCAAAACAATCTCTAATCCACTCGGGAGACATAAATAAAAAATGTCAATTGCTTCAACAGCTTCACGTTGACCATTGCCCACGTACAAGCTAAGAGCCCCTAGCTTCAGTTTCCTATTTGCCCTTAGACTATGCGTTGTATTACAAATATGAGTACCACAACCAATGTCATAGATCCATGATCTATTAAGGAAAGTATTGAGTTATATAGTAAAGATACCTGAACCACTAGCTCCTGAGGCTGTGTTCTTTCTCTTCAGCAACTCGGCTAAGTACTAAGAACAGTTCCTCTTCCAGTGACCTGTCTCACCATACTCATGACAGATGGAGTCCTTGGTTGGATTTTCCCTCTTGGGTGGAGGGGGAATCTTAGGCTTGGGAGCATAAGCGAGCTTATTCTTCCCATTCCCTTGATTTTGTCCCCTAGCAGCCATTTGAGGTTGCGTTTTTTTGTGCTTGTTACCTTTCTGAACTTTACCTGCTCGAATAGCATGAAGAGAAGGAGTGTTGTTTTTTCGCAGAGTTTGCTCATGGAGCTTTAGCATAGCATGCAACTCATTAATTGTCTTCCCTATGCTGTGCATATTGTAATTCTGCACAAAACCGTCAAATTCCTTATGTAGACCGATCAAATGAGATTCACTGCAAGGTCAAGTGACACCGGGTGCCCCAAACGCTCTAGAGTGTATATATAGCCTTATTTTCATAACATATGAGCTAACAAACTGCCCTTCTTCCTGCTTGCAAGAGTGAAAATCTCGCGTAGTCTGAAGAAGCTCCTGCTCTGCTTGCTGAGCAAACAGAGTTTTCAACTCCTCTAGCATTTCATGAGCATGAAGGTTTTCCAGATTTCGTTGGATCTCTGGTTCCATGGTCATGAGCATAAGTCCAGCAATCTCTTTTGATCCTTTAATCCATGCAGTATGAGCTGCAGTGATTTCAGGAGCAACTAGCTGACCCTCTGGTGCTACAAGAGCAGGAGGAATTGGCTGCTCTAGGTAATTCAACTTATCCTCAATTGATAGTACAATCCTAAGTTGTCGATACCAATCAATAAAGTTGGGTCCAGTCAGTTTTTGTTTCTCGAAGAAACCCCTGAAGACCGAATTGTTAGCTGACGAGGTTGTCATCTACAATTAGAAAAAGTTCAAATATTAGTATTGTCGATAATTAAATTCTTAAAAGAATTAACTACCCAATTAATTACTAATAAGACTAAGATCCAACTTGACCTCCCACTTATTACCGGAGGTCTGACCAACGTGTAAACAAGTGGGGCAAGAGGTAAGCGACGAGCGTTAATTGCATGGAATGCAACTCTTAGATTTATGAGACTAGTGACATTAGTAACTCTTATAGTAATGTCAAAAGCATATTTGGTCTCATCTTATGCCTCGGGTCCGAGGTCTGACCAGGTAACTCGATTTAAGTCCACCAAAAAAGAACGTGCGAAAATTGACAATGAGCATAAGCCCAGCCCAATCTCTTTTGACCTTATAATCCAAGCTAACTTGCTGACCCTCATAAAGTGGATATGAGCAGGGAGCGACTGATTGCTGTTTAGGTATTTTAACTTATCCTTAATTGATAGCTACAATCCATAAGTTGGTCGACACCAATCATAAAGTTGGGTTCAGTCAGTTTTTTGTTTCTCGAAGTAACCCTCTAAAGACGAATTGTTAGCTGACGAGCGTTGTCATCTACAATTTAGAAAATGTTTCAAATATTAGTATTGTTCGATAATTAATTTCTTACAAAGGACATTAACTAGCCCAATAAATTATCTAATAAGACTATGATCCAATTTGGACCTCTCGACTTATTACCGGAGGTCCTGTATCTAAGTGTAAAACATAAGTGGGGCATGAGGCTAAGCGACGAGCGTTAATCTGCATGAATGCAAATCTTAGTTTTATGAGACTGGTGACATTTAACTCCATATAGTAATGTCATAAGCATATTTGGTCTCATCTTATGCACTGGGTCAGAGGTCTTGACCAGGTAACACGATTTAAGTGCACAAAAAAAAGATACGTGCAAAAGTGACCTAGATCTGACCCTATGGAAAAATTTCGCAATGGGTTGGAAAGGCCCTGAGGATCTGACTAGAGAGGTCAACCAAATATGCACGTGTTCTAAATTTTGGTATGGCCCATGAGACTTAAAATTTAATATAAGGCCGTATACGCATAGATGTGACAAAAATGTGTACAGAAGCATGAAAAACAACATTGTTGCACAAAGTTAAGAAAATATTTTGTTAACATTCTTTGGTATAGATCATCATCATTTCTGTCACAATGTTCATCGGTAGCTCAATTTGAACGCACAAAGCATGAGGTGAAACAGGTCAGAGCGAAGCTTATTAAACACCTATAACTTCTTTTGGCTACGCGTAGCAAAACACGCTGATAAACTTCTCTTGTTGTTTGCCTTCAAAATCGGGTGAGCCGTATTTTCAATATGTCTATTGATGCTATATTCTGTTAAGAAACCCTTTGTACCACTTAGTTATTATGCCGTTTTCACAATATGGTGGATAAGAATTACACATTGATCAAACCCCTATATTGATACTCTTTCATGCCAATCACACGAGTCGCAAGTAATTCTAATAATTCCCTATATGTCGAAGCATGCTAGTGGAGCGGGAGATGTAGTTAAGATCAATGTAACCCCATAAACTGCGAAGTTAATAAAACTATAATTACACAAGAAATCAAAATTAATGGTGTAATGTCCGTATTAATTTTGTCCAAAAAACCCTGGTTTCGCAAAATAACACAAAAATGGTCACCAAGGAGTTGGTTACGTGTGTTATGAATTAGGACTTATGCTTCAATTCAACTCTTCTCTATAAGTATTTAAGCCGATTTTAGAGTTTTATATCAGTCTATTTGCAATTATTGAGCCATCTCATGACATTTACATATAAGCCAATTAAAACAGACATAAAATTGGAGTAGAATTAAAGACAAACTCTTATATTGAAAGCAGTAAATCATATAATGCCTCGAGTTCTCAAAAGACTCTCACTATGTTTTCTGCTAAAGTACCTAGATCGCCACATCCATCATATATCATGATTGCGTGAGTCTTAAGGTCGAGATAAATCAAGAATAGAATAACATGCAGCTTAATTAACCTTTAATTTTAATCTATTATCTTTTTATCAAGTAACATTTGGGTTGATTCTAGGTGTTTATTCATTATTTATGGCAAGGATTGCATATTATTGCCATAATTTTTCATAAAACAATAAATAAATCAGATTTCATGCAACCCTAGCATGTTTAATTATTTGTGTAACCAATAAAACACCAAACGAGTTAGCTCGTGATGCCACTGTTGGGATTTGATAAACTATTAACTAATAACACTATGAGTACGCAACGGATATGGATCAAGTAAGATGCATATAATTAACACACAATAAATAAATAAAAGGTAAACAAAAAAACTAACCCTTGAAGACAACAACAAATGCAATGAAACAAAGTGGTTAAATTACCACCTCTACAAGTGCTCACACAACACGTCAAACAAGCACGTCACGATGCTAGTCGTAAACTTCACGAATAAAACAAACAACAGAACACGATGTTCTTGTTTTCTTGTTGGGACAATCGAACAAAAAACCCTCTTTGTTGTTCGCCGATTACATGCATCAAACAAAAGAGGAATTGACTATCCATGCTATATACTTTGAACAACGAATCAAAAACCTTAAAATCACACACCTCTAGTCGTGACCGAGCTAGTCCAACTACCATATAATCCAACAGTAGCCTCGTCCTGAAGTTAATCGTGAGACCAAGTTCCGGCGTGAGAGTGAGTGTGGTGATACAAGGGGTATAAATAAAAGAGAATTGCTAGATTCACAAATGTTTTACAAAAAGATATCTACAAAATGACTTGTCATCTCATTTGTGGGATTCTTTATCTTCTTTTTAGATTCTTTTTATTTATACATCCAATAATATACTTGACATGTCATTATGTGGATGTTTTTGTGTAAAAATTTTGTGGTTCTAGCATTCCTCTAAATAAAATGCTAAGTAGTTGTGAATGAAATGAGATTACCAATAAATGAGTAAAGTAGGTGTATTTGTACTACCTTTCCACTTGGCCTGACGTCATAGGGGTAATGAGGATCTGAGCTATGCCTAGCATAAATGTCAGCGCAATTGGGCTAGTGGATTGACCTTTGGTGAACCTTCGAGAACATGCCTTATGTCGGTCTAGATCTATCGATGACGATGGACACGTGTCCTCCGGACAAGTGTCGATTGGCCATATGCGTAACATATTATATGCCTAGGTCTATGATGTGATACTTAAAATGTGGATCAGAATCTTACTGTATTTCTTTCGTTTGCCACGTTTTTGTCCTTCGGTTGTTTGTGGGTCTTTTCCGGTCATTTAGGGTCGGATTGGTGCACCCGACTCCGTGGGCTTTAATATCGAGCAATTTAAAACGTCACGTCTTGCCTGGGAAGTCGCAATGAGCGACACGTGTCCTTGAGTCATCCTTTGTGCGACTGATATTGTTCCACATTATGGTTTGTCAAGTTGCGACGTTTCACGTTCTCCCACTTTCTCTTTTCCATATAAATACTCGCCTCTTCTCCTTTTTCACTTTTTTTACTTCTCACTGTCATTTTCTCACCAAGCGAATCCTTCGACCATAGCCTTCCATCTTTAGGTGAGTTACGTCTTGCTATTTCCCTTTCTAGCTTTTTACTGTCCTTTTTTCCCTCTTGGTATCCTTAAGATGGTTGAAAATCCCGCCTCTGCCTCGGTTGTTGTAACCCCCAAATTTGACATGCACATATATAAGAGCCTTATAGGTGAGACGGAGCTTGCAGAGGTCGTAGATATGTATGGGATCCCAGAGGGTCTTTATCCCCGGTTTCCCCCTCGGACCTAACAATGAACAACTTACCTGGCAACGTCATAGGTATATACGTACAACAGCTAAAGATGTCTAGCGTGAGGGTTCCTTTTTCTACCTTCCTCCTCGGTATCATTAGAAACTTTAAGGTTCATATTTCTCAGTTGGTTCTGTTGGGTTTAAACCGGACGACGATGTTCGAGCTGTATTGTAAAGCTCTCGACATTTTCCCGTCGGTAAAATTGTTTAGGGTGTTTTAGAAGCTGAGCAAGCAGGGTAACTGGTTCTCGTTTAAAAGACGCAATGGTAAGGGAGCGGTGAAACCCTGTTTTATTGAGTTGTGGACTGGGTTGAAGAATTAGAAAGAAAATTTCTTTCTTATCAAGCGGAGGGAAATATAGAGGCATCATGATTCTATGGTCATGGATAGTGTCCTAGAGGGCGGTTATAGCGAACGGGTTGTTAAAGCTTTGAATGCTGTGATGATTCCGCTTCGTGAGCCGGTAAAGCCTTTATTGTACCTGGCGAGTCTCTCTACCTTATGGAAGTATCTCGACCATGTTTCGATTCTTAAGGATCTCGAGGGGTGTGGTAATTTTATTACTTTGCTTTAACCTTTGGCATGTCGGTACTTTGGTTGTTCTTATGTGTTAACCTTTGGTTCCATTTCTTTTTTGCAGTTGTCACCATGGAAGAGTTTTTGAGATTACCCTCCTGGGAAATGACCAGCGTGAGCAAGGGTGTTGTCGGTGATCCCCCGAAAAACACACAACTGCCCGTTATCGAAAGGCAGCCTCATTCCTGCCAAGAGTGTTGTTCTCCTTGTTGTTGAGAGACCGGCTGAAAGGGTTGTGGCTGCCAAGAGAAGAAAAAGGCTCAACCGTCTTTGAAGGCTGCTACTTCGGCGAAGAGGAAAGGAGGGTCTGTTGTCCGTGGCACCGAGACAAAGAAAAAACGGAAGAAATCTGCCTTGGTGGTGGAGACCGACTTTGGTTCTAGCCATACCAGGTCTCCCACCCCGCTCAACCATGGCCCGCCGGTCAACACGAGCTTTCGGCAGATGAGGGTTTCTGAGGAGTCTGGTCGTGGAGACAATTCTGCTTCTCGCCTCGGACCTACCAATGAACAAGATTACCCTTTGCACCTTCAACTCCTAAATACCAACATGAACGTGGTTATCCCTGATCCTCCCGTCAACACCTCTGATCTGCATGTCAACACCGATGGGGCGGGGGTTTCGGGGTGAACCTTCACATAAACGATGAGCTGATTAAGAGCGAGCCCAACTACCAAGATTTTCATCCTCCTTCTCCTTCTGCTAATGGTATATCATTGTTCCCGATGTGCATTCTTGTGTTTGCGCGGTTGATCATTTTGTATAGATTCTAACACTTCTGTTTGCGTGATTTTGCAAAGGAACCTTCTCCTTCTTTCTCGGATCATGAGACCATAGGTCATCTTTCCGGCACTATGGTCGAAGGTAATTTTCCTTGCGTGTTTCGTACTTTCCAGTTCTTCCTTTTCTCGATACACGTTACTTTCTTTTTATAGGTGGCGAGTTGTCTGTCCCCTTTTTTGACCCCAAATAGGACCTTAGAGAGAAATTCGGGTTGAACGATTGGAGGTCTTGTTGGGATATGTTAACACTTTTATCCACCCCGACAGAGCAGACATTTGAGGAAGAGCAAACCGATTGTCAGGCTCTTTATCGTGCCTGGTTGACGATGGGAACAACCACTCATGCTCAGGCGGACCATCTCCGGCGTTTCGAGAATCATGATGGGTGTCGGGAGATGGCCAAGAAACCGAATGAGGTTAAGAGGAGCAGGGATTCCTTTATCAGTTTATACGAGAGGCTTGAGGTTAAAATGAAAACCCTTGATAAGGAGCATGCCTCTTGTGCGACCCGTGAGGCATCACTATCGAATATGGTCTTGGATCTGGATGGGAAAAAGGCAGACTTGGAGGAGACGATGAGCAAACTGACCAAGGAATCGTAGGATTGTAAACGATCTGATTCTACTACAAGCCTATGTTTCGTATTGTTGCTATTTTCCCCTTTCTTTTATCGCCTTACTCAACCATTTTGGCCTACTTTAAGGCCAATCAAATTAACCTTATGGTTGAACTTAATGAATGTATTGCATTATTGCTATTAGCATGGTGTTTAAATTTAACATCATCATGAAACGGTTGTACAAAGTTGTGCTTGATATATTATATACTCTTTAAACTCTTTGTAGATAAAGAATATATGGTCATTTTTAGATCCTGATACGATTTCGATCGTGCAGTGATAAAAACTGAAAAATGATATTTTACATTCCCGTACTGTAATAAAACAATTTAAGGGGGCGTTTGGTTTGTCAAGGGAATCACTATGGGTATCGTAATATGTATGGGTTTAGTAAACCCACCCTCTTGTTGGGTATAGATTATGCGTAGTTTTATGAGTTTCATACCAATAGTCCTAAAATAAACCCACTAAACAAACAATTTATTGAGAATGAAATTCATTCCTTCATTCTCATATAGGGGTGTTGATCGGTTCGGTTATCGGATTGTTCGGTTAGTTCGGTTAAATTATTTTTTTGAGTCAACCTAAAAACTGAACCGAACTAGAATTCAATCGAACCAAAAACCGAATTTGAATTCGGTTTGTTTTCGGGATGACCCGAATAACCCGAATTGCACAATTTATTTATAAAAAAATAATTGCACAATTTATTTATAAAAAATAATTACATATATATTTAGCAAAAAAAAAATATTTCAAGCATAAAAAATATTTTTTTATATTAAGGTAAAATTTTAATGGTCTTTTTGTATATAAAAAATATATATATTTATATAAATTCGGTTTTCGGTTCGGTGTCAAACCGATATCTCACCCGAAAATCGAATTTATAGTTCGGTTCGGTTTTGGAAAATTCGTTCAGTGATTAGTACTGTTCAATTGTTTTCGGTTCGGTTCGATTTCGATTTCCAATTTATTCGATTTTTTCGGTTTTTCTGAGTCATACTCATAAACCAAACACGCCCTAAAAAAATACGTGCTCAGGCCCATTTCTGAAATCCCAATCGTAACCCCAATGTCTTAGAACAGTATGAAGTATGGACTATTAAAACTTTAAAAGCCCAAAGGGTCAGTTTTGCAGGTCTGTGTCTGTCTCATGATTCTTTATATGGACCAGACGTCCAGACGACAAGTTATAATGTTTATATACATGATCAGCCCATATCTTCGGCTTGTTTGTTAACACCTGTTTCATACTTTTATTCACTAAAAAGAAGAGAAAGAAATTACATGTGTCTGGTCCATCAATATCGATTATGAACAATCTAAGGAAAAAACTTGCAATCTAAACTATAAAATTTTTGACTTTATAAAAAAGTAAGTCATGTGCTCGTCACAGGTCGTGTTGTACATACAAATTATTTTAATAATGTAACATTATTTGAATTTTAATGTGTGAAAGTAAAATAGAAAAATTTGTCATTTAAGTTGTTAATACAAATAATGTCTAAAAACCTCATTTATATTTTTTGACTTCTCTACGTTTTGATAATCACAAAATATAAAAACATTCTATGTAAAATTAAACGTAAACAAGTTATTAGTTGTAAAATTTTCGTTTCGACGTTAATCACTTAAGGTATGTACAAACAAATGATTAATTTGTTAAATGATCAAAGTTATACCTCTTTGTCCTAAACTTTACATTTTTATAAATGTAACAAAACCTTTTCACAAAAATAAATTAGACAAAATATTTTTGTAATTAAATAAAATGTTTTATTCAAATATATATTTGAAATCAAAATTTCCCCCAAAAATCAGAAAAATCTGCCTTAGCAAAACATTTCTCCACAAAAGGACAAAATCAGGAGCGTCCTACAGGGGGCGGCCCCCTGATAGGTCTGGACGGACCCCTTATTGATAAGGGGACCGCCTTTGGGAGCTTAAGGGACCGGCAGACAAATTTTGTCTCATGGTTTGCCTATAAATAGTGGAGTGTTCCCACAGATCTCCCCTGTAACACCCCCAAATCAGGTCGCATCGAAATATGGGTCTGAGAGTGTTACTTCATAGATCAATTGCACAAGATGAGAGAACGACCTCTATATGAGTCGTTTGAAAATGATACATTAAAAAAATAAAATTTGTTTGTTACAAAAGCTCAAAGCTTAACTTGTTCATCCTTGAAATTGTAAAGATTTTAATACATAACAAATATATCCCAAATGTAATGCACACAAATCTTTATGCAATATGACTCTCAAAATGACGACACCCAATGTATCATTGCCCTTGTACCTTATTGACCTGAGAAAAACATGTTTTAAAACGTCAACATAAAGTTGGTGAATTCACAGGTTTAAGTAATGTATAAAGTAGGACCACAAGATTTTAAAGTGTAAGACATGTAACACATACAATATCTAAAAATGTAATTACGCATGCGCTAAGCTCATGACATTGAAGCTACAACATGTATGTATATGCAAATTAATGCCAATAATGTGCCCGTGTAGATGTTCAACCCGCAACATCCAAATCCGACATGGTATACGTTCGTTAGTTCGGTACCGCCGAAACTAGTGAGCGCTACTCACCCGAACGAGGATGTCAATCCCAAATAGATCTATTCATAACATTCGCGCTTACAACCAGTAATTAACAGTTCCTGATTCATGGGCATAGTGGGTTATAGCTACTTAGGCAAACTCGTAATTTGTTTAAAGTGTACTTGCGTCCAAATGTAAAACAATGCATGTTTCTCACCCCAAAGTTGTAAATCATTGTAATTGTATAAAAACGGGGCTATGAACTCACCTCTAGTGAAATGAATTGATTATATAAATCAAGTAAGTGAAACGCCTCGCGAAATTCGAATGCAACCTAATTAATTATAGGTCGTATGAGTATAATGTATTTAATATAAATACCACAATATAATTTATAGAGTTACATCACCACCTACTAGTTTTTGTTTAATTTATAAAAGTCGAAACCATATTTAAATCGTACTTGTTAAATAAATGTTTAAGTATTTGTATCCGTAAAGAAAAATATTATTATTGTCCGACAATTGATTATTTGTTAATAATACTTGATTTAATATTTTTATTGTTTATATAATGATATTATATAAATAGTTTAATTGTTTTATAAAATAATATTTATAAAGTTAAAAACGTATATAAATATTATATAAAAGATACTACAATATTTCTTAACGTTTTTATAGCCCAAACGGACCCGAAAACACTCGTAAACCATAACCGACAAGACCTTATAAAATTAACGAAATTTTTTTTCCTCGTTTGCAGTTCTTAAGAGATTGCCCAATCTATTAATGACCCGATCTTGGGGGATCCACTGTGGATGCCTTTACTGTCATTCACGTGACCGCGGTTGAAACTTACTGTTTGAGAATTCAAAAAAATTCAATACACTTAGAAATTTTGCTAACAAACTACTCTTTTCTAAAGTAACGCTAAGATTAATTTAAGATGCTCTTCATGATCTTGCTTGCTCTTTGAGTAGATCAGAATGTCATAAATGAAGACAATGACAAATTTATCCAGATATGTCTTAGACACCAGATTCATGAGATCCATAAATACAGCCGGTGCATTTGTCAAACCAAATGGCATAACTTGAAATACATAATGACTGTAACAAGTTCTGAATGCGGTCTTTGGGATGTCTTCTTCTCGAACTGTCACTTGATGATAACCCGACCTCAAGTCGATCTTCGAGTAAACACTCGACCCTTAAAGTTGAACGAATAAATCGTCAATTCTTGGGAGCGGATAACGGTTCTTCACCGCTAGCTTATTCAATTCCCGGTAATCGATGCACATCCGGAATGATCTATCATTCTTTTTTACAAACAAGACCGGAGCTCCCCAAAGTGAGGAACTAGGTCTTATAAAGCCTTTGTTGGAAAGTTCTTGCAGTTGATCCGACAATTCTTTCATCTCGGATAGAGCTAATCGATAAGGCGCCCGTGCTACAGGTGCAGCACCAGGTACCAAATCAATTTGAAATTCCACTTGTCGAGTTGGTGGAATACCCGGCAAGTTCTCGGGAAATACTTCGGGGAAATCTCGAACAATAGGTACATCTTCAACTCGCTTCTCCTCCTACTTGTCTTCAGCCTTCTTTGCGGTAACATGTGTCAAAAAGACATGACATTCTTTCAACAAATACTTTTGAGTTTGGGTGCACGAGATTATGTTTAATCGAGACTCATTCTCGTTGTTGCTCTCGTCACCACGAACAATTAAGATCTTATTTCAAAAGGGAATACG
>BQNB010110516.1:0-22540 GCA_026074375.1 Tanacetum coccineum | reverse complement strand
ATGTTGATAACCTTTCCAAGCAAACTTCAACAACTCTACTTACAAGTTCTTACATCAAGCAATCTTCCATGCACTCTTACACTCAAACCATACATTTTCTACACCTTAGTAGGGCTGAGCATCGGTTCAAAACCGAACCGAACTGACAAAAACCAAACTGAACCGAAAACCGACTTTGAGAAAAACAAGAACCGAAAACCGAACCGAAATAAACCAAACAAAACCGAACCGAAATGAACCGAGCCGAGCAAAAACGAACCGAATAAATAGTTTAGGCGTTTTGGTTTTAACCCGAAACCGAAACCGAAAATAATAAATATACAAAACCAAAAACCGAACCGAAAATGGTCGGTTCGGCTCGGCTCGGTTTGTCGATTCGGTTCGGTTTTCAGTTTGGTTTGCTCAGCCCTACACCTTAGTCATTCAAGCCCTAGCCATGGTTAAGTTAAGTGACCTTAGCTAGATATTTTAAGTATAAAAGGCCTCCTATTCCATGTATTCATACACTTCATTTTACTTAGCAAGAAAAACACAAAAACCCTCTCTTTCTTATGCCCAAACCCACGGCACAACCTACACACCTAAAATATTTCATAGTTTTTGATTTTGCAAAGATACAAGTGTTCAAGGTTCATTGTTAGGCATATCTAAGGTGTATTGGAAGCTTGGTTAAGTGATTACAAGGGTTTAATCACAAGAAGAAAACTAGGGTTTCTATATTGAAGTTAGGGTTTTTTGATTTGGAAGCTTGGGTTTTATTGATAAGTTAGGGTTTAGACTTTGTTTCTCTTCATCATCCACCTTGTTAATGTCTTCTAAGAACCCTAAACTTTTCATATTATTAATTTCATGTTTTATGTAACTATATAGAATTATATGTTGTGTTAATTATTTAAGTGCATTGTACTCATACGACCTATATTTAATTAGGTTGCATTCGGTCTACAAGTGAAGATTCACTTATTTGATTTAGATAATCAAATCATTCACTGAGGTGAGTTCATAGCCTCATTTTTATACGATTATAATGATTTATAATTCTCCGGGTGAGAAACATGCATTGTTTTACAATTGGACGCAAGTACACTTTTATACAAATTACGAGTTTGCCTAAGTAGCTATAACCCACTATGCCCTTGAATCATGAAGTATTAATTACTGGATTATAAGCGCAAATGTTATGAATAGATCGATTTGGGATTGACATCCCCGTTCGGGTGAGTAGCGCTCACTAGTTTTAGTGGCATCAAAATGACGAATGTATACCATGTTGGAACAATTTGGATGTTGCGAGTTGAACATCTACACGGGCACATTATTTGCATTAATTAGTATACATATATGTTATAGCTTCAGTGTCATGAGCTTAGTGCATTTCGTAATTACCTTTTGAGATATTGTATGTGTTACATGTCTTACACTTGGAAATCTTGCGGTCCTACTTTATACATTATTTAAACCTGTGAATTCACCAACTTTATGTTAACGTTTTAAAGCATGTTTTTCTCAGGTCAATAAGGTACAAGAAACTGGGATACATTAGTGGTCACCATTTTGTGGAGTCAATTTGCAATAGAGATTTAAGTGCATTACATTTTGGAGATTTGTTATGTATTAAAATCTTTTATATTTACATGGTTGAACAAGTTAAGCTGTGAGCTTTTGTATCAAACAACTTTAATTAAATCCAATGTATCATTTTAAACGACTCATATAAAGGTCGTTCTCATATCTAGTGTTACTGATCTATGAAGTAACACTCTCAAGCCCATATTCCGCTGCGACCCTATTTGGGGGTGTTACAGATTTTTATCAGAGCCAGGTTATAAAGAACCAAGTTAAATGTTTTTACTTGGACTATATCCGTTTTTAAACATTGCATCATACAAAAGTTTTACACGGGACATACATACACTATTGAGTTGCATTAGTTGGTTATACTAGATGCTTACATGATCTATATACGTGTTTATATTATATTACATATATACTATACTGGTCTTATATAATATACTTATATAAGTTTATCTTATTGTTTCAGATTAGTGCACTTGAGAAAAAACATGCTAAAACGGTCAACATAAAGTTGGTGAATTCATAGTTAGAAAATATAGTAATAAAAAGTGGACCACAAGTTTAACAGTACGCATGGTGACAGTTATAACAGATACAACTCACACATAAAAAGAAATTTACGTTTGCACTTAGCTCATGACCCGGAAACCATTTAAAAGGGAAGCATTTTATATGCCGAGATAGATTTACTCGCCCAAGTATCTGACAAGATCACATATGACATACCGACATGGTATATATTTTGTTTGGAACCTCCGAATCTAGAAGCGCTACTTTACTGGAGTATGATAATATACTCCAATTTGATCTATTTACAACAATAACGCTTTACTTTTAACCAGTACTCGGATAAGCAATTGACGTTCATAGATAAATCGAGCATTAGTGTCTAGTTCGCTACTTATGCAATACGTTAATCAGGAAAAAAAAACTAAAGTAACCGTACCAAGTTTGTAAACAAGCACTGTTTCTCACCCCAAAATAGAAGTAAAAGTAGTAAACATGGGGCTATAACTCACCTAGCTAGATGAGCATGATAAATCACGGCAAGTAAAATATATATAAATCTAGCCGCGACCTAGAATAATAAGCTCCCGAAACACAAAAAACATGCCCAGAATTGCACAAATATGTTTCTACCACCAAAAGACATCCATGTGTGTTTGTTTTGTTATGATTATCAAATCATACAATAAAATCAAATAGTTTTTCGTTAGTTTCGGCGATTAAAACCAAAATTACTATATTTTAGTAAGATTCAATTTATAGGAAAGTTTTTAGTTTTGGGACGTTAATACCGTCCCCTATATTTATTATAGTTTCCATATTTTCAAAACGCACTAACGAGCCTTAATCACTTAACTTCTAAGTCCGTTCCGCTAAATTTTTACCAAACTTACTATTTTTAGTAACTTTATTGCTTTTCCTAATATATGCTAACGGTGTCTTTAAATGATACTAATCAAATATATATGTTGTTACTATATGTTTCGCTAGTGTTTATAAAGTCCAAAAATGTCCGAAAGTGTCCGAAAACTCATTTAACTATTCACAGTCAGCACAACTTATACATACCGGTTTTGTTGAAAAATGTTCAACCAAGTCATTTGGCTATAAACTAGGTCCGTTTTAAATCCAATTTTAATGTGCGATATAATGAAAAACTATCTATTCGAATCGAGCTCTCCAAAAACTACTTTATACAGCCTAAGAAAACATTTTGAGGTCCGACCAAAATCTCAAAAACCATTTTGGATCAGCAACATCATTTTTCGGCAAAACCTTCAAAAAATCAACACCAAACTTCATCAATAGTGCTAGTCCCTAGCCTAATCTCCATTCACAACTAATCCACAACAAAACCACACCTAAATCTAACCTAATCTCTTTATTTCTATTGTTGCAACTCTCATTCAACTCTCATCTAACCAAGAACATAATATTGAACTAGTGAAACAAAGTGGTATCATTATTTATGAAATCTTGTTTTATAATCTTTCAAAAAAATGAAACACAACCATATTATGTAAGAATTTTGAACATATTTTAAAGAACACAAGCAAACCACAAAAAGATGTCAAGCCACTTACAAGAATGAAGAACAAGTAGAGAAATCACAAGATCTATACCCCAAAATAATAGATCTATACAACCCAACAACAAATCTTGAAACCCTAACTTTAGATCTTGAAGAAAAACCTTTAATCAAAGAACCAATACTTCAAAACACCTTAGAAATTTCTTAGAAATGAACTAGTATGCTTGGATTTGCAGAGAAACAAAGAAATGCAAACCCTAAAGAGGGTGTTGTTGGCCGTAGTACTTCAAAGTATGGAAAAGGGAGATTTTTTGTTGGTGACTTTGGAAATGATATGAAACCCTAAGTGTGGTATAATGTGGTATTTATAGGAGAAGTGAGAGTCTAAGGTTTCTTGATTTTAAGTATATAGTGACCAACACACACCAAAGGTGTGTGTACACCTTTGTTCGGCCGAAACTAAGCCACAAAGACCATGTGGTTCATTTTTTTTAGTCTTGGTTCATTATACTTGGTCTTGATTTTGAATTTTGGTCAAATGAGGTCAAAGTGTGTAAGTATCATTTGTCTTGGTCTAACTTGAGGATATGTGCTTGAGAAAAACCCTATCATGTGTCATTTTTACTACTTACATGCACACATGCATAATAAGACAAGGAAATATGCATTTGATTTAATTTTAAGGTTCAAGGTGCATTTGGTTTGGTTTTACGCGTCCAATATACAACAAGGGGGAGGGTGAACAAAATTTTTGGACTTATGGACATGAGATGGATGATAACTAGAGTTTACACGAAAAGATTTCTGGTTTTCAGGGTTCCGTTAGGTCGAAAACGCGAAAAACACAATTTAAACGTTAAAGCGTAAAAATAAATACCGGGAGTGATCGTAAACTACGAAACACTTAGAAAAGATAAAATAACTCATATAATATCTAAACTAATCAAAATCCGAAGTCGGAACGCGTCTGATGATGTTTTTCAAATTTACGCAGGTTAACTTCCCGGTAAACTGCCAGATTCAAACGTAACGTATAAAAGTCAAAGATAATGATCGGAAAAGTTTAAAATATTGACCTGAAATTTTTGGGGTGTGACATTCTTCCCTCGTTAAAGAAGCTTTGTCCTCAAAGCTTAAGACGTGGACTAAGGGTTAACGAAAAGATGAGGGTACTTTTACTTCATTTGATCTTCACGCTCACAAGTAAACTTGGGCCCTCGTCTTAAATTCCAACGGACCTTCACGATTGGAATGCGGCTTTGCTTTAGTCGTTTAACTTTTCGGTCCATAATTTCAACTAGTTCCTCAATGAAATTTAGCTTGTCATCAATATGGATCTCATCCAATGGAATAACTAGTGGTTCGTCTACGAAACACTTCTTCAAATTGGAAACATGGAAAGTAAACTCGGCTTAATTGATCTGGGAGTTCAAGTCGATAAGTAAGCGTTCCCACTTTAGCAAGAATCTTAAAAGGTCTAATATAGCGAGGGTTCAGCTTCTCCCGTTTGCCGAAACGTATCACCCCTTTCCATGGCGACACTTTCAATATGACCTTATCTCCAACCTCAAATTCCAATGGCTTACGTCTCCTATCGGCGTAGCTCTTCTGTTTATCTCGTACAGCTTGAATACGCTTCTTGATCTGAATGATCTTATCAGTTGTTTCATGAACAATTTATGGACCAGTGAGCTGAGCGTCTCTAACCTCAGCCCAACAAATAGGAGATCAACATTTTCGGCCATAGAGAGCTTCAAACGGTGCAGATTTGATACTAGTGTGATAACTGTTGTTGTAGGAAAACTCTACCAAATGTAGGTGTTTATCCCAACCTTTCCCAAAATCAATCACACAAGTACGTAGCATGTCCTCCACGGTTTGGATGGTTCTTTCACTTTGGCCATCAGTCTGTGGATGGTAAGCCGTACTCATATCCAATTGAGTACCTAGGGCTTTATTCAGCGATTTCTAGAATTGAGATGTGAACTTATTGTCTCGATCAGAAATAATCAAAACCGGCACTCCATGTCTCGAGACTACTTCCTTCAAGTATTGTCTCGTCAACTTCTCCATTGAGTCCGTTTCCTTCATTGGTAAGAAATAAGCGGATTTTATGAGTCGGTCAACAATTACCCAAATTGTATCTTGACAAGTTGATGTCTTTGGTAACTTAGTAACGAAATCCATAGTAATGTTTTCCCACTTCTACACTGGGATCACAGGTTGAACCAACAAACCAGATGGTTTTTGGCATTCGGCCTTGACTTTGGCACATGTCAAACATTTGCCGATGTAGGTGGCAATTTCTGCTTTCATATTCGGCCACCAATACAGTTTCTTTAAATCTTGGTACATGTTGACCGATCCAGGATGAATTGAATATTTTGACTTATGCGATTATTGCATAATTAACTCTCTTAAGTTACCTCGACAAGGTATCTAACTTTTCCATTCAAGCATAATGTTCCATCAGTACGTTGCTCTAGCTTCTTAATCATACCACACAAATATTCGGTTCTAAAATTCTCTTCTTTCCTCGCCTCAACTTGAGCATTTAAAATTTACACAGGAAGGTTCAGACCAATCATCAAAACCAAAGCTCAAACTCGTAGTGGCTTATTCCGTTCCTTTCGGCTCAAGGCATCTTCTACCACGTTCGCCTTTCCTGGATGATAACAAATTTCGCAGTCATAATCACTCAACAACTTTAACCATCTACATTATCTCATGTTCAACTCTTTCTGATCTAGTATATGTTGCAAACTCTTATGATCAGTGAACACAACACATTCCGTGCCGTACAAATAATGTCTCCATATTTTAAGAGCAAACACTACAGCTCCAAGCTCTAAGTCATGTGTAGTGTAATTCTTTTCATGAATCTTAAGTTGGCGTGATGCGTAGGCTATGACTTTCTCCCTTTGCATCAGAACCGTGCCCAATCCTTTACGAGAAGCATCACAGTAAACCATGAAGTTTTCACTACCTTCGGGTAAAGCCAAGATCGATGCACTACACAATTTTTGGTTCAACAACTAAAATTCAGCTTCTGCCTTTTCACTCTAATCAAACTTTACGTTCTTTTGAGTCAGCTTCATCATAGGTTTGGAAAATTTTGAGAAACCTTCGATAAATCGTTGGTAATAGCCAGCAAGACCTAGAAATTGACGAATCTCTGTCGGAGTCTTAGGCGATGCCTAATCCTTTATTGACTTAATCTTAGTTGGGTCCACGTGAATGCCTTCACTATCAATCACATGACCAAGAAATTATACCTTTGACAGCCAAAATTCACACTTTGAAAACTTGGCGTACAATTCTTCCTTCTTAAGCAACTCCAAAATTAACTTAAGATGTTCTGCGTGCTCTTCCTTACTCTTAGAGTAGATTAAGATGTCATCAATAAAAATGATCACGAATTTATCTAAGTACGGTTTACACACCCGATTCATCAAGTCCATGAATACTGCCGGTGCGTTAGTCAGTCCAAACGACATCACTTGAAACTCATAGTGACCATAGCGTGTTCTAAACGCTGTCTTTGGAATGTCTTCCTCCCAAACTCTGAGTTGGTGATAACCAGATTGTGACATCCGTGTTTTAATCAAGTTGGTGATACCTTTTAAAATGGCTAAGAGTTCTTTTTGTGTGATTTCTTGTGTGCTATGTGTTATATATTTGTGTTTGGTGATGAGTATTCCATTTGTTCATGTATAGTGATAATGGAAAGGAATGACGTATTGCATGTAATGCAACGTCAATAGTTAGATAATTCTGTGTTAAGCGTTTATGGGAAATGTATCATGTTGGAAAAAAGTGAAGTGAGTGAAATTTGGATATTTATAGTAGACTTTCTAAAAATAGAAAGTGAAATGTGAAATGAAAAGTTATTTTTAGAAAGTTTAGTAAGTAGCGTTTATGTAAAAAGGTTTACCCAAATTAGCGTAGATTTTTGTGGAAATTCAAGGTAATGTAAATTATAATGTAAATAATAATTTAAGAAAAATAAATAAATAAATATATGTATGTATATATAAATCGGCCCAAGAAAGGAAAAAAATTGTGCCATAAAAATTGGGCAACCTTTCTTAATATAAATCTGAGTCTTGGTGCATGATATAATGCTCAACTGTCTGACTTCTTCCTTCCACTTCTATCACCTTGAACTATCAAAACATCATCTCCAAAGGGAATCCACACAATCTTTTCATCACACACGATCACCGCATGATGGTTCGCTAACCAATCCATGCCGATGATGACGTCAAAACTACCAAGTTCTACTGGCATTAGGTCAATATTAAATGGGTGACCTAACAATCCTAATGTTAACAACCTCAAGTACTTTATTAGTATTCAAAGTCCTCTCCGTCGGCTAATTCGACATCAAAGCTAACGTCCTAAAGATAGGGATATAATCAAATAAGTACTAAAAGTAGTGCTTCCAAAAAACTCAATCGACACCCTAATCAAAAATAGATAAGCATAATGGTAGTTTTGAGAAGAAACGTACCCGAAACGACGTTGGAGTCGGGATTCACAGGTCTCCTCACCTAGTAAAGATGCTGTTTCCCTCTGTGCTTCAACTCAATCCCACTCTATGTTTCTCAAGTTGTGTGTTCCACGGTGTTTAATCTTTCAGCTTTAGCAATCACCCTGTAGTGTCCTAGCTTTTCCGCACTCAAACAAGTTAAGAAACCTTTGATTCACTACTTGACCCCTCTGATTAGAAGTAGTGGAAATTGTGGCCTTACAGTCCCTGGTCAAATGTCCAACCTTGTTGCACTTCCCACATCTCACAGTGCATGGCCCTTCATGATGAAATTTACACTTGTTCAGAAGAGGTAGCTCTATGTTATACACTCTCCTTTCATTTTGCCGATCGCTCTAGGATCATGCTAACATCTCGTCCCC
The DNA here is from genome assembly GCA_026074375.1 of Tanacetum coccineum. Classification (NCBI taxonomy): domain Eukaryota; kingdom Viridiplantae; phylum Streptophyta; class Magnoliopsida; order Asterales; family Asteraceae; genus Tanacetum; species Tanacetum coccineum. The sequence continues at coordinate 14,013 of BQNB010110516.1, read as the reverse complement.
AACATCTTCTTTTGAATGGTGGTTGCTGCCCACAGTTGTCCTTCTGGCTGTTATCGAACTTTCTTTTGTTCTTAGCATTTTTCATAGCATAACCTTTCAACTTTTGATCCATTAATGTTAGCCATGCGGACAACATCTTGGTGGCCTTGAGTGGTTCATACAGCAATCACATTCCTGAAATTCCTGGGATACCTCCAATAAACTTCTAACTCGATCTACCTCTTTTGGAACCTTCTTTGGTAGCACAACATGGTAATCTCTTGGAATCTCTAAGTATAAGCAGCCAAATTGTTGTTCTTACACGGTCAAGATTCTACAGCTCAGATTCCAATATGTATGAATCAGTTCTTGGGCAGAATAGCACTTTAGCCATTTAGCTCAGAGCTCTCTCCATGACATGGAAATGCAGCATCAGTTCCAATAGTCCTCTTATGTGAGTTCTACCAAGTTAGTGCACTGTTTAACAGTGTGCAAGTAGCATACTTGACTTGGTATTTCTCTGGACAGTTGCTGATATGGAATACTATTTCTATCTTCTCAAACCACCTTATCAACCCGATAACTCCTTCAGTTCCTTTGAAGTTGAGTGGTTGACATTTCATGAAATCCTGGTAAGTACACTCTCGAACGACATGCCTAGCATCTCTATCATTCTCATTGGATTACCACTTCCATTTCATTGCCATTACTGTTCCGTTGCCACCTCTCAGACATTACCATTTCAATTCGAATGTTCCTGGTTAGCTTTGGCGAGTTTCTAAAGCTTCTGCTACGCGTCGGTTGATCATTTCCTTAATGCAGAGCAGCTTCATTCCGGAATGAGTGTTAGTCATTATTCTACATCACAAGACGTCACATATGGTGAGATTCGATACGTGATATAGCCACTATAAATGGTAAATAAGATTTATAACGGAAAATATAATAGAACATGTTTTGCCAGAACAAGTAAATAATCAATAAAGATGAACACTACAAGATAAGTCAAAATAAGCTTTCATATCATAGCAAATATTCATCAGTTGGTTACAATCAATCCCATAAAAAGGGATACATGAGTTACAAACATTTCAATTATTAACAAAACATCTAGACCTAGCCATCAGTCTAATTACTACATAACCATGATACACTATCACAACGAGAAATCCCAAACACCTCTCAACAATTGACTCAACCTCCTAAGTCTCCTCCAGTATCATCACTATCCTCTACGTAATTGATGAACACCCTCCGCGATAAGTGCCCATGCTTAAGACGAAGAATAGTCGACAAATGATCTCTTCTCTCGATACACAACCAAATAGCTCAAACCCCTTAGGTTCTCCCGTCCTATACTCCTACCATATAAACCAAACTAACTCTCTCTTCCACAGCTCACCTAAATGACACTAGCCTCCACCGTCTTTGAGCATCTCAAACTCTGTAACGCCTATCAAGAAGAACCTCAACATGTAATGAGCTATATCATAAAGAGATACCCCTCAAGATCTAAGCATCTCTTCCCAGTGGGAGCAAAATACCACTAGTAACCAATGGAACAAATGACAATCTCACGTGGCCTTCCGCAGTGCCTCTGCCTCAAACTCCTCCTCATCCTCCCTATTTCATTAGTATCAACCTCAACTCCCATACCTAAACGATCCTCAGTAGGAGCTCTGACTCCATCACTAACACTCAAATTTGCAAGTCTCTACATCAGCAGTACCAATCTCTATATGCTCCTCTCCGCTAGCCTCAGAGATGAAGTACGAAACTTCGAACCTCTTGCGAGAGCAGGAAGATCAACATAGAGCTATGGCTAATCGATCATCGAATCAGGAGTAGATGATGGTACCAAAGTAGTAGGGATCTGCATCTCTTGTGAGATGGTCCAGCAGAAGGTGAAGATGAATCCAAATGACTCTCAAAAGATGAATCTAGGGATGACTCTGATGTCGTAGGTAGGTAAAGAGTAGACTATGATGCAGACCTCCAACGCATAAAAGCCGCACTACATCGTAGAGTCCTAACCGGGGGATCAACCAATCTAGGTGATACAACTCTAGTTGATGGTCCTGAATGAGACTGACAGATGCATCACATCTGAAGAATGAACTGATGATGAGTCTGATAATGAATCTGAAGATGAACCTGAAGAAATATAAGATGAAGATCCGAAGATGAAGCTAGAAAAAGATTGATTGCTGAAGTAAAATCTGGTGAAGAATGACAATTCGAAGAACGATGAGATACACGTCTCCATGCAAGTCTACGAGCAGGAAAAGGTCCAACTCTCTTCCTCGCAGTCAACACTTACGCGGCCCATTAGGGTGGGTGGATAAGGTCGACCGAAGGGAATAGCCTCACCGGGTCAGACAAGAATTGCTGGCCAAACGACGATACCTAGGTGGGGGGCAACAACAGGTACATAGTGGGAAGCGCCCAAGATGATGGTGTTAAGAGACTCGTGCCTCTCGAGGAGCCTCTAGCTCAGCAGACTCGACTCCAACTGTCCGCCTCCGATCATCAGAACAAAGATAAGAAGAGGTGTGAAACAATGGTAACTCAGGAGCTACAAGAAAAGAATCTTCTTTATGGATTAGAATCAAGAAGAAGATAATAATCAACCAAATCAAGCACTCCGAGGTGAGCATGACAAAAAACTGCTTCCACCTCTAGGTGCAACTATCGGATCAACAAGTGCAAATAAGGAAGCCTCAAAAGAACCACATGCTCACAAGGATATCTGGAGGAATAGTGCCAAGCGAATCACATCGATCGTACATGAAACCCACAACTCTCTTGAAATGATCCAAGAAATAGGAATAACAGGGATGCTATACAATACAAGCAAAAGTTTTATATAAATCTATTTATATTAAACCACGTTAACTAAGTACGTGCAATGTCCAAGAAGTAAATATTATTCAAAATAATATGGAAAAAATGATAGTATAAAATAATTATGGCCAAATGATATATAGAAAACTTTGCACATATAAAATAGAGTATAATATATATATATATAATATATAAATATATATAGTAAATATAGATAGTATATATTTATATTATATATAATACTAATATATATATAATATATATATAGTATTGCTATATAATCAGAATATATATGTAAGCTAGTAAGAAACACGTAGGATCACATACGGTTTATAGACCAGACCTAGTATATAGCAAACTGATACACTATACCTTGTCTCACTGGATGCCAATACTGTTCACACACCCCCAAACAGGCCTTACGAAACACGGGTCTGGGGCGTGACGATCATAATTTACATCATACAAGATCAAGTCTAAAACGCCCAACTTATATGGAAGTTTGATAAAACAAAACTCCTTGCGTTTGAGATTAAAACGCGAAATAATTCTTACAATATTCTTTAACATGAAAGTAGAAATAGTTTAGACGGAAGCTTAAGAACCAATGCAGCGGAACCATAATACATTTGTAAAAACAACGAGTATTTAAACTTAAGATAAAATTTCTTAAAGACACCGGCAATAGCATGCAACATCAATATCACCGTCAAGAGATAATCTAGCTAAGCACCTAGAAAACATGCATAAAACAGCCCACATAAAGTTTAGTAAATTCATAGGTTTAAAATTAGTAATGAAAAGTGGTGATCCACAAGTTCACAATAACGCAATGCGACAGTTAATAACAATACAAGTTCTCATAATAAAGTATTTACTAGTGCGCTAAGCTCCTGTACAACCGAGGTCTCAATTCCAACAGAAGACATATTATATGCAATCAAGATATTAAATGCCTAGAGTATCAGACCAAGATCAACCTATGTCAATACACCAATGGTATATATCTATTTGGTCGTGTCTCAGAATCTTGTAAAGTCTACTTACCCATATGAGGAGATAAATAGTCCCCAATAGATCTATTTACAATATTCGCGCTCACTTAACCAGTACGGTCGGTTAAGAAATTAACGGTTCATGATAGTTGTAACACCCCCAAATTGGGTCGCAGCGGAATAAGGGTCTGGGGCGTGTTACTTCAAAGATCAACAACACAAGATATATATATATATATATATATATATATATATATATATATAATATAATAAAGTATATATATATATAGAACTAACCAAAAAAGTCATTTAAAACCGATACATTTGGATTTTAACAAAGTATTGTTACATAGCCGAAGCTTCACTTGTTCACTTGTTCAAAATACAAAGATTTCTAGCCCATTAACAGATATACAAAAGTAATGCGACAAAATCTTTAATGCATGATATCCAAATCAAAACCACCAATAGTATCCCTGCACTCGTGCTTATTGACCTCCTGAAAAAACATTGCTTTAAAACTTCAACAATAAGTTATGGTGACTTCATAGATTTGATAATCGTATATGTACGAAACCTACAAGATTTCCCAAAGTTATGATAATGCAACAGATGCAGACATCATATAAATATAATTATGTTGCCCTAAGCTCATGACACTGAAGCTCGACATAAATAAAATAGAATATAAAAATAGTGCCCCACAATTGCCCCGTAATAGATGTTCTACACTCGCACATCCTGAATCCGACATGGTATACGTTCGTGTATTGTCTAGTGGATAGCTAATCACCCGAATGGGGCTGTCCCCCCCCCCCCCTCCCATCCCAAAGATCTATTCATAACCATTCGCGCGTCACAATCCAGTAATTGAGACATCACATAATAATTGGCTCAACATGGTATCACAACAATAGGCAACACATAATCAGAGTATAAAAATATTATCCGCTTAGTGTCCAGTTATAAAACAAATGGGCATGTTTTTTCCACCACCCCTGAAACTTATATAACAAAACCATGTAAAACGGGGGCTATGACTTCCCTTAGCAGTGAAGTGAATGAGTAATAATCGAGTAAGTAAATAACGAGTCACGAACGAATCCGAAGGCAACCTAATCAAACATAGGTCGTATAAGTACTATGTACTTCGATAACTAAAGCTGTATACAAACCTCATATAGCTCATCACCATGCAATATGTAATTTAAAAAATCCCGTTGTTAGATAAAGATGAAAACGTTTTATAAATTATCGTTTTGGTGAAAACAGAGCATAACTTTCCCGTTTAAACCCCTGTTCTTCTCAAACGTTTCTTACGTCCCCTGTCTCGTATAATATGAATATATAAAAAATATTACATTTATTAATATTTATTATAACCTTCTGATGAACAGTACTTTTACTGTTTATGATGTTTTATAAATTTAATTGTCGTAAAACCGTAAATGCAACAACTTATTCGTTTTAATCCCGATTTTAGCGATTCCTTCGAAGAACGTATTTCGTTTATTAAAATTATCACATTTTATAAAGCGGTGTCTTCTGAAGAACATAATTTTACTTGTTTCATAGTTTATAAAATTACTTTAATCTCTTTAATTATCGTAAACGTCGTATTTTATTCGTTTTAGCTCCGTTTTTAGTAATTCTTTTGAGCACATTCTCGTAATTGAAAGTTCTATTTATTTATGAGGTTTACAAAAATAAATGTTTCTGTCATGAACAATAACTTTTTATAAAAGTATTTTTATACATTTTAAGTATATAAACTTGCAAATTCCATAATTCCTTTGTTATAAATTGAAAAATTATGATTCTTATCATTTTGGAATCCTAAAAAGGTGTATAATCTGTTAAAAATATCAAACTTTCTGTTTTGTAGAATTTTTATAAATTGTTTTATAAAAATTCTTTTATAAATCCGTTTATTTAACGTATAACTTGTAAATTACATAACTTCTTCGTTATTAATCCGTTTTTCAAGTTCCTTATATGCCCGGATTCGTCTTGAGATGTAGTATTCTATAAAAACATAAAATGCATATGTTTATATTCCAATTTTTGACAGAAACTTTCAATGTCTTTATTAAATCCATATTTAACCTTTGTTTTTATAACTTTCAACTTTGTAAATTACCACAAGTCTTTTATACCATGTATATTATATGTCTTACATATAAATATGTCCATTAGTCCACATATTGTCCAAATGTCCAAGTTAACAAGTCCATAATAACACTTATAAACCATAACTTTCTTAAGTAAACCTTAATTACTAGTTTATACATAATCATTTTTATACATAAACCAAGAGTGTACAAGTCTTACAACCATTGTATAACCTCAATATACCATCCATATAACATGTGTACAAGTCTATTAAATCATGTTTACAAGAAAAAAACCATTTTTTATACAGTTAAAAAAAAAACATATCCTAAGTGTAATTTACTACATAGAACATATTATACAAATGACTTATGAAATGAAAAGGTTAAGGGTGTTAGATAACCTTAATTGATGTAGTGTGAGACCAACAACAATCTAAACCTTGTTTGGATTAAAACCCAAGCTTTCAATAATGAAAACCCTAAATTTCCAAATATAAACCTTAGCTTTCCTTTCTTGCTTCAACACTTGCAAATGGTTAACCAAGCATTGCAAATACCATTCAAGTATATCTTTAGGAATGATGTGTGATGGCTGTATAATGTAGTAGAAACAATTTGTAGCGATTATTTATAAGGGGTGTTTTGTTGCCGTAGCACATAGGAAGAAACGGCAAAAAGGGAGAATGTTTTAATTTTTGCTAATGGTTAAGTGTTATCTATGTGTATACTTACAATATACATCAAAATACTCTTAATCTTAGTCAATATTGAGTTCACCTTGGTCAAGAGACAAATGAGGGTCTTTAGTAAAAAGCTTATGGCAAAAGTTAAACATTGTTATGCTAGGTTTAAATGAACTATGTTGTACAATCAAGTTTTAAAAAATAATGTGTCCTCCTTGTCCCCCATCGTTGATGTATAACGTGGGATGGAGGGGGCAAGGAAGAGTTTTTCTAAAGATTTTCGCACTTAACTTAATATCTAGTAAAAATGTATAAGACACAATTTGTGGTTTATATATTTATAAGTGTTCTTTTGTCCATGTTTATGTCTTAGGCTTATTTTTCTTATGGCACCTACTACACAAAGTGACTAATGATGTAACTTGGGTAAAGCTTAATCAAAACTTTTGAGTGTTTGGATGTAAAAATAAGTATTACGTTGCTGCGTAATTAATTAATAAGGTTTTCCGAGGTATGCCTAAACGAAATTTTATCGCGAAACGTACACCCTTTACGTAACCAATAAAATAAAATGAACAAAGACCATAATTATTCTCAAAATAATTATTTAATACTTGCTTGATGTAAACTTTTAATTGTTTGATGCCCGTTTACATTGAATGATAATTTTTAGCTTACGCGATTTAACTTAACGTTTACGATTAAAAGCAAACGCGTACAATACTAAAAATACATAGTGAATTTATTGACGACCTCAATGACCCTAAAACACGGGGTGTTATAATAGTTCGGGCATTAGTGGTCTATTCGCAACTTAGGCAACATGTAATCAGGAAAAGGTAACGTAAACTAACTATGTCCATAGTTTAAAAACAAGCAATGTTCGCACCCCAAAGTAGTAAAGTAGAAATAGTAAAATGTGGGGCTATGAACTCACCTTTAGCAAATGGTGAGATAATAATTAATCGAAGAGATATAATGTCCAAAGCGTCCTACTGCACGCGCTAAAATCATGACTGCGTCTTAGAAAACGAAAAGATTATAACGAAACTTGTAACGAATCGTTTACTAAAAAAAAATTCATCCATGTGTGTTTAGTGCTATGACTATCTAACAAAAAGTACTAAATAAAATTATAGAGTTTTTTCGTTTAAGATTCGGCGTTAGAACAAAAATTACCATTTTTAGTAAGTTTCTATTTTAGAAAAGTTTTTAGTTTCGTGAACGTTAATACCGTCCCTATATTATTTGCTAAATCAATATTTCCTTACACGCACTAGAGAATCCTAAACGTTTAACTTTCAAGCCCTATCTTGCTAAAATTTCATTAAACTTACTATTTATAGTAACCTTTAATCTTTTTCCTAAAATATGTTAAATGACGTTCTAATGATACTAATCAATATAAGTGATACTATATGTTTCGTCTAGTGTTTTTAAAAGGCCAAATCATCCCGACGCGATCGAAAAACTCTTTTTTTTTAACTATCACAAAAGCACCTTACGGTAATTATTTTGCCGAAAAATGTTTCAAGTTTCATTTGGCTATAACTTGGTCGTTTTAAGTCCGATTTTAGTGTACAATATATGAAAATCTATCTACTTGAAACGAGCTCTCCAAAAACTACCTTACCCTAATGAAACATTCCTAAGTTTTGACGCAAACCAAAAATGTGGGTGCCTTTCAAACAATTTGGATCAGCAACTATGTATTTCACAAATGCTTTCAAAAATTCCACCAAACTTCACAATAGTGCCTAATCTAGCCTAATCTCCATTCACAACTAATCATTAATAAAACCAACAAAACCTAAAACTAACCTAATCCCTTCATTTTTATTGTTGCAACTCACTTTTCAACTCACCTCACCAAGATCATAAAGTCATAAACATGTTACTTCCATTTTTATAAAAGATGTCAAGATGTTATTTCATTTCTTTTAGAAAAATTAACACAAACACCATAGGACTTTATAGATCTATGCAAGAACATAAGTAAATAATGAATGAAAGTAGAAATGAAAGCATAAGTTTCAAAGTAAGCTTACAAAATGAAGAACAAGCTTAAGAAATATGATAGAAGATGATGGAATACTTGGATCTTAAAAAACCCCAAATAATAACCAAACCCTAATTTGTAGATCTTGAAATAAACCCTTGAATCAATGAACCAATACTTGTAATCGCCCTAAATAACCTTAGATATGAACCTAGTATACCTGGATCTTGCACTAAATCAAAGAAATGAAAAACCGAAGAGGGTGTCTGTTTGCCGTGAGTTAAGAGAAGAAAAGAGAGAGAGAAAGAAATTTTTGAGGCTATGAAATGAAAAGTGAAACCCTAAGTTTTGATGTGTGAGGTATATAGGAAGTAACTAGGATTTAGGGTATGTCTTGGATTCATGTAACCAACATACACCAAAAGTGTGTGTATGTTTGCTCGGTTGAACCTCACCACAAGGACCATTTGGTTCAAATTTTTGGATCATGGTTCTAGTTATGCAAGATTAGATGGTCAAAGGTCTTAGTCCAAGTCTTACAAGAGTGTAAGAGTTCACATGGTGGTAATTCATGGTAAGTGTGTATGAGAATGACACTCTCATGTGTCACTATCCCTCACATGCATGAGAAATTAAAAAAAAAGATACCTTTGGATTTATTTAGGACTTATAGTCGTTTTGGTTTGGGTTTAGGCGTCCAAATTAATAAAGGGGGGAAATGAATGAGATTTTTGACTTATAAACACGAGATGAACGATAACCAAAGTTTACACGAAAAGATTTCGGGTTTCCGGGGTTCTGTTTGATCAAAAACGCGAAAAACGTAAATCATACGCTAAGACGTAAAAATAAGTATCGGAAGTGATCGTAATCTACGAAACACTTAGAAAAGATAAAATAATGCATATAATATCTAGACTAATCATAATCCGAATTTGAAATACGTCCGATGACGTTTTTCATTTTTACGCGGGTTAACTTTCCGGTAAACCGCCAGATTCAAATGTAACGTATAAAAGTCAAGAATAATGATCGGAAAAATTTAAAATATTGACCTGAAATTTATAGGGTGTGTCAACAACATCCTGACAAGGTCAATGTATTCAGTTTCTGTACTGGATATGGCGGTACTCTTTTGTTTTCGTTTGACGACGTAACCTCCCCAATCTATCACCTAATAGCTGCATATTTCCAGGCGTACTTTTTTTGGTATCTGTGCAACCCGCATGGTCAGCATATACAAAAGCTGTTAGAGAAATGCAATAATCCTTCGAATAACCACCATAACCCATAAATTAGGTTCCTCTATCAGTATCGAAAGATTCGCTTAACCGCATTAAGTGCATTTCGTTAGGCTTTGCCTGAATACCGGCAACACATGCACACAACAAATAAAAGGTCTGGTATACTGGATGTGAGATACATAAGGGTGCCAGTCATTCGACGATAACGTGTAGGATCAACTGCTTTCCCTTTGTAGATCTTCATCCAGTTTGGATTTCTCCCACCATGAGTATCCACTAGTTCCAGGTTTCCATACCAAAACTTTTATGTGATTTCCAGATCATATTTGATTGTTTTAAAAAGATGCCTCTGGACTTTGAAGAAATCTAAAGTCCCTAAGAAAAATGAAATAGTTAGCCCATCATCGACATCTTGAAATTTAAACACATGATTTTAAAAAATGATTCACAAAGATCAGGTTTAGTGAAGGCAAAAATAATATTGTCGACATAAATTTGTACCAGTAATATGTCTTTGCCTTCTCTCCTGATGAATAATGTAGGATCAACGGTGCCTTTAAAGAACTTCTGGGAGTAGTAGAAACGATGCGAGCAAATCCCTATACCAAGTCCGAGTCCGTGTAGCTGTTATGTTAAACAAAGTTATTTCAGTCAGAAACTTTTACTTGACCACAAATCACTTAAGGTATGAATATGAACTTCTAAAACATAGTTAATGATAAAGAAAAATATTATCATTTTTCATCATAAACCTTACCTAATCAAATGATTTAAGTAACTCATGATAAATTATAAGCAAGTATATATTAATCATGGAAAGACACAATAAGTATTAAACCATAAGTGGAAACAATCTTTCCAAATCTTTTCAAAATTTTCCAATCTAGAAAAATCTTTCCTTATTGGTGATAAAAAATATTTTGTTCTAGAAGAATCTAATAAACAAGTTTTATTAAGTACAAAACAATATTTTGTATAGATTTGAAGTTAATCACAAAATGAAAAATGCAGTCCCAGCTCCACCAACGGATCCACCAAATACATGGACGAATCCAACATATGGTGGATCTGTAAGTCGCACGGACCAGCTGTCTGGGACAGATTTAGATTTCAAATTGTAGCCTATAAATAGCAACCTTAAGTCTTCATTTTAAAAAACTCTTGACAAATATTTTTCACACATCTTTTATCTTTTATATTCTTTGATCATGATACTTGTTTACATAAATCCATTACAAGTGAACTCAACCATCCATCTTTAGTGAAGAACACTTACGAAGACGTCCAAACTTCAAGGTTTTAATAGGTTTTTAGGTTGTTGTATCATAACGATTATTGATAATCATTAAACTTATATACTTGTGTTGTGTGATGATGTCATATTCATATGTGTATTGTGGTTAGTTATTTAGGCCATAAAATACATAGTGTGTTAGATTGATTTTATCTCAAAGTAGAACTCGGTATTTAGCTTAGTACCGAAAAACGTGTAAGCGACGTGTACGATTTTCTCCGCCTAAAAAGAGCTTGTTGACATAGTGAAGGTAACTCTCAAGTTGGGTACTTGGGGAGTGGAGTAGGACGAAGAGGAGCTTCGTAGTCAAACCACTATAAATCATTGTGTCATCGGTTTGATCTTTCTTATCTTTACTTGTTCATACTTCGTAGATTACTTATTTACTTATTGCATCACTATCATATATACTTGTGTATATCTCTCGAGTTCACGTAAGTCGACAATCTAAGTTTTATTTTAAAACGGTAAAAACTATTCAACCCCCTTTCGAGTTTCCACAATTGGTATCAGAGCCAGGTTACCCAAGATCTTTAACGTATATTGTACATTAAAGCTTGAATCGATCTATAGATTCGGATAAATATCTAGAAGGTGAATCTATGCAAAGACCCCCACTTTTTGAAAGTGATCATTTTATATATTGGAAAAATAGATTTGAAACTTATGTGAAAGAAAAAGATTTAAATCTTTGGCATATTATCTTGAATGGTGATTTTCCACCACTTGCCAAAAATGAAGTTACCCAAATTTTAGAGGTTGTTCTTTTTGAATTACAATCCGACGATCTTATAAAGAAACTTGCTAAAAATAGTGAAGTTAAAATGGTTCTTAATAATGCTTTACCTAAAAAGGAATACGAAAGAATTTTTATGTGTAAAACGGCTAAAGATATTTGGCAATCGTTGTTAATCACACATCAAGGTAATAGCCAAGTAAAGGATAATAAAATTGATCTTCTTGTTCAACAATATAAACAATATATATCCTTTAAGAAGAATCTATTGATAGCGATTTTTGGCGAAATTTACATTATTATTACTAGTCTAAAAGCTCTTGATGAAGGTTTCCTAGCAATAACTATGTTAGAAGTTTTCATAGGGCTCTACAATCCTCAAATTAGAGCGATGTCGATTAAAGAATTAAAAGACTTGTCATCACTAGCTCTAGACGAGCTTATCGGCAATCTAAAAGTACATGAAGTAGTCATGGAAAAGGATTCCAAAATCTATAGAGGCAAAAAGGAAAAAGTTAAGTGCATTGCCTTGAAAGCTAAGAAAGAGTCTATTGATGATGAAACTTCAACATCAAGAATATGCTATGGCCGTAAAGAACTTTAAAAAGTTCTTTAGAAGAAAGGGTAAATTTGTTAGGCAACCAAGAGAAGAAAAGAAGTCATTCCGACAAAGGGATGAGAAGAAAGGAAAGAGTGACCGAAAATATTTTAGATGCGGTGATCCAAATCATCTCATTGGTGATTGTCCAAAACCATCTCGCAACAAAGATCAAAAGGCCTTCATTGGAGATTCTTGAAGTGATAGCGAAAATGACGTCGAAGACAAAACTAACGATGAAACTTGTCTCATGGCTCAATCGTCAAATGAGGTAACTCTTAACTCTTTTTATTATAGTGATAACGCATCTTCTCTTGCTAATGATAGTATGCAAATAGACTACGATAGCTTATGTGAAATTAGCTTAAAAATCATTAACAAGAATAAAATTTTGAAAACTAAATGAGATCTTTTAGAAAAAGAAATTTTAGAGATCTTTTAGAAAAAGAAATTTTAGAATTGAATGAGAAAATTAAGAAACTTGAGAGAAGTAAAGAAATTGAGATTGCATGTAAGTCATGTGAAGAACTTAAATTGGAAAAAGTCAAACTTAAGGAAACTCAAGTTAAATTTGTTAAATTTGATAAAAACGCTAATTCACTAAGAAAAATGTTAAACAATGAAAAGTCACCTAGTTGCAAAATAGGTCTAGGATTTGATAGCGGTAAAGCGTCAACAAGCAGAACTAAAACCATGAGTTTCGTTGGATCGTCCGCTGAAAAAGCGATGGACGGATCCACCATAAAGGTGCACGGATCCACCTTACCTGGATCCGTGAGTCGCACCAATGGCGAAAAAGGGACAGAGCACGTTTTAGTCCACCTATGTCTTCTAGATCAGATTTTGTTATTACTAGGAAGAAACTAATACATAATAGCATTGATGAGTAAAAGAAACCGTCTTTAAAATCATCACTCAAAAGCGGCATAGGTTATGTCAAAACCGAGTCTAGATCAAATACACCTTCACCTTGGATAAATATCTCTTTTCAACCAAGACACAACACACCTCAACCTAGAAGAAACTCTAGAGAACCAATTCATCAAAACTTCTATCCTATGAATTGGAACAACCATCAAAGCCAAGGCTTTATACATATGGGAAATTGTATCCCATTTCAATATCCTAATCAATTACAACAAATGCAAGGGATGTACAACACTAACATTTTCAGACCCATGAGATATTGGGGACCAAACGCTTAAATTTGTTTTTATTGAAATAGATACGCTTGAGAACATGCTTGGTACCGGATGAGTGGATCAAAGATAGTGGTTGCTCCAAACATATGACCGGTAACAAGAGTTTATTCTCTACCTACAAAGTATACGACGGAGGTAATGTTGTTTTTGGAAGTAACTTAAAAGGAAAGATCATAGGCAAATGTACGATCTCTAATGACTCTCTTACTATATCTAATGTAGAACATGTATATAACTTAGCATTAACTTACTTAATGTTGGTCAAATTTGTGACAATAAGTGTCAAGTCTTATTCACGGAAAAAGGTAGTGAAATAATTAAAGAT